>JAIGNY010001047.1:1232500-1307500 GCA_020152595.1 Chiridota heheva | reverse complement strand
AAATGCAGCAATTGCTCTGGTTTTTCCCTCCCGTTATATTTCAAGTTTTTACAGAGACAATGCAATATAAAACAATCAATACGTCAGATATAATAACAGAAGTCAAGATAGTTCACATATTGAACTACAAAATATATTCATTTTACATAAGCTATCTATAGCACATAGCAGTATGCATATATCATTCACCAGGTACTATTCCAATAAACAAAAAACAAAGCCCTCATACTTCGTGTCTTATTACCGATGATCAGGTGATATTACCGAATGATCAGGTGATATTGATCGCTGGTATTCTGGATTTTAAATACCTCGATATTTCTGATACAAAATGTGGCAATATGTGAGTTGGCCTACATGCAATACGTGAATGATTAAGAATTAATTAGAGATTATTAAAATTCTGAAAGTGACTCTTGCTCTTGGTGTTTTTATCCTAAATATATAATTATATCTGAACATTTAAAAGTACTTTTTATGAAATATAAGCACACTTGGAATAATTTCTTTCATTTTGCAACTGTATATATAATTCAAGAAAAATCACAAAATTAACAAAGTGCTTTGGATTGATAAGATAACCAAAAATAGATTTCAAGAAAAGACAGCTCAAAGTTGCACTTGATAATAAGATTCACTGCTGCGGTCCCAGTAATTATTCACAGTAATTTCTTTATTGCTTGAAATAGTATTGAAATCTAAGTCTGAGCAGATAAGTTTCGAATTTTGAAGAATTTTGTTATTGTTGAGGTTTTGGTTCCAGCCGCCATTACATACAGCATGGTCACCAACATTTACACAACGCATGATTCTTGGATGCACCAAAATTTAAGTAGCACTTTTCAGAGAAAATATTCTTGACAACAAATGTCTTTTCTTTATAAATGAGTAAATTCAATGAGTATTACATACCGGCAATCCCAAAATTAATCATTACAATAAGCAAGATTGTATTATCTTGGACATCATAGACAACCCTGAAGTCATTAAGAAAAATGGATTTCATAAAATGGACTGGTTTTATTATCTCTTTTTGAGTAGTTAAAAACCCATTTGTGTTTGCTATTTAAATGATGTCAAAAAGGAGTAATGTAGGTTTTTTCCAGTCCATTTTGACAATAGAAATCCATTTTGAAAATAAAAGCTGTAAAAGACTATTGCAAATCAGGTTACAAATCATGACCACAAATACTATTCTAAATTAGTTTAATTTAACTACTACCTTTCCAAAAAGATAATATAAACGCATATTATCAACTGGCCTATAAATTGGTTGAATAATTGTTCTTTTAATCACATCACATAAAATCCAGAAATATTAGAAAGGTTCACAGTTTTGGTTATTGTCTTTAAAGAGCCAAGTAGGGATACGATCACAGTAATGAGAAACAGAATTAGAGGACAAGTTATCGTACATAAACATCTAAGGCTCAACAAGATTTCGATGGTTCCTATTTGTGCATTGTATTTAATGGACAGAAAACAAGTTCGCTTTGATCCTTGCGCATATTCTAAATTTTGGAAAAAGTGTTTTGAATATTGTATTGAAAATAAAACCGATTGCGTAAAAATGATAGTAGTATGGGTGTGTAATAGCACGGCGTACCGCCCTATTACCCACCTGGATGGTGTCTAATTCCACGGAAAAACGGGGCAATTGATATTCCCTGCCAAATTGCCAAAGTATGCCACGAAAATTGGCAGAATTCTAAAGATGACGAGGCGTACTAAGAAATTGCCCGTTACGGTCAAAGAGCAGCTAAAAAAGTATGTGGACACGCAGCAGGTCACAATTTTACCTCCACACGTGAAAACCGAGCTACAAATTTTGCTCAGATCGAATTTTGGATTATACCGACACTTAGGAAAAATTACGAGAGCGAGTGCGTTGAAGGCAACGTTCATATTGCTCACGGTCTGAAAATCAAGGGTCCCGGGGTCACCGTTAAAGGGTTATGGGGGGGGGGGGGTAGATGTAGAGCGGCTACGTTGTAAACAACGATCATATTTATCACGTACACGGGTACCGATAAAGGATTATCTGGGACCTGTGTTATGTCGACCAAGGGGTCGAGCGTGTACGCTGGGGCCTGTGTTAAGTGAATCGATTAGGGGTCGAACGAGTACAAAGCCACGAAAAATGGCAACGTTCATATTGCTCATATTCATTATTTGCGATTTATTTTTTCTCGGATGAATATCTCCATCCACACAGTACACGTACACACTCCTGAAAGCATTAGGGCTGTGAAAGACCCCTTCATGCACTCACTGCAAACGGTTTCTCATTTTTTCTTTTGACCGGTACCGGCCTCGGTTGTTTTTTGCTTAATTGACGGGTCCTACCTAGGAAGGCTGGATCGTAACTCGCCACGGGTTAATGACACCTGCTGGAGCCTTTTTTTATAGCCTTGACTTTCAAATTCAATGGAGTTTCCCAAACACCCCATGACATGCAGGATAATATTGCAACAGTATATTTTCCAGAGTTTGAAGTCGAGGAAGTCTACCCTCCATAGTTTGAAGTGCGGGTGGTTTACCCTCCAGAGCTTGAAGTGCGGGTGGTTTACCCTCCAGAGCTTGAAGTGCGGGTGGTTTACCCTCTAGAGCTTGAAGTGCGGGTGGTTTACCCTCCAGAGCTTGAAGTGCGGGTGGTTTACCCGCCAGAGCTTGAAGTGCGGGTGGTTTACCTTCCAGAGCTTGACGTGCGGGTGGTTGACCCTCCAGAGCTTGACGTGCGGGTGGTTTACCTCCAGAGCTTGACGTGCGGGTGGTTGACCCCCCAGAGCTTGAAGTGCGGGTGCTTTACCTTTTACAGGCTTATCCTTACTCATCCAAATATCTCCATCCATCAGGTGTTAACTGAGACCAGCTCCCGTCTGATTGTTGTTGCCACTGCATGATTATGATTATTATTTGTGAAAGTCGAATGTTGACGCAGTGATATTTATACCTTTTTTATGCCCTTATAATCCTTGTATTAAAAAAATGGAGAGGCTTTGTCAACATTCCTCTTCATATTTTTCTCAGAACACGCAATGCTCTCCATTATAGTTCCAAACGGTTAAAATTATCGTAAACACATTTCAAGAATGTTTCTATCTGTCCAGCTTTCCTTTTTTTCGCTCAAATGATGAAGGGCCTTCCGCAACGCTGCTTCTGATTCTTGCTAGCAAAACTTCGGAAAGCCTAACCAGTCGGCAATGTCTACCCATTTCAAAACACTATTCTCTACCAAAGTTTCATTCACTTCGTTCACAATGTAGGTCAGATTTAAAGTGGTACTCTTATGGTCATATGATTTCCAAACTCCCAATTATTTCTACATGTGCGATATTCTGTTTCCTCGAAATAATGTCCCCAACTTCCCAAGGAATGTGTAAGTAGCCATGACGCACCCCATCATTACATGTCTTTGCAAAATCGTAGGCTTCTTGACGTTTCTCTTCGCTAGTGCGGTCTTTTCCAAAGGGGCACGTCTTACAATAATCACTATTAAGTGCACTTTGAGTTGTTCCCTCAGACGATTCCGTAGTATTTTTAGATATTTTCTCTAAACATCAAAATCTTCATTTCTGATTTAAAATCAGAATTTTTTTTCTTTTTCCAAATACACAATATACAAATGTACTAGTTGTAGCACTTCGATTTCAACCAATTGAATTTTTTGTATCTTTCCCAAAGTTTTATCCCCAAACCTGAACATTCGAAGGATACGTTTTCACGTCAAAGTCGTCACCGTGACTTTTAAGATTCTGCTTGACATATTCTTCTGTCAGTCTGTAAAAGTTTTACCAAATTCTCACAGTTGTACGTTGAGAAAGGTGGGTACACTACGGCTGTACTGTTTATGAAACCCTCGGTTTTAACATTTTTGTGCATCACAGAGAAAGTCATAGTGTTTTCGGAATATAACGGTCTTGTAAAATCTGTGTAAACATACAAATGGTTGTTATCGTGTATACCAAGATCAAAATCACATCGAATCCATTCGGTACCTGCTATGCATAGAACCCTTAACACCAGACAGATTCAACCCATTAAAGTGAAACATTTAGTTTCGGACCCTCCACCTATTAATCTATATCTCAATCCATCAGTCACTTTGAGTTTAGTCGCTATGTCGGGGTCTGCCAGAAAATTCCATTACGTCTTTCGTTATTGTTCAGATTTTTTAACGATGCAATATTACCGGTTATATAATTGCTGCTCATGCCAGAATGTAACGGCGACGTCACTTTATTCGAAAATTAAGTAGACTGGACACATACTTCCAATCTGAAATAAGATACTGATTGGCTACAATTTTAAAATCACTAGCAGTATTACCTGAAACACTACTATCATTGCTAGTATCCACATGTTTTCCAAATCTTTTGAATCCTATAGTATTCAGTGTAACGGTGATACCGTCGAGAAATATAAACTTATTATTAGGATCCTTCATTTCTATAGCCACATTACCAATTGTTTCTGACTGCTTTTTGCCACACCAAGGTTTTTGGCTCGAAGTTTGTTATCGATAAATCACTACTGATACCGGCATTACACAACACGTGTTTATATTCGTGAACAATCATAGAAGGTGCAACTAAATCACTCAAAATATGCACATGGGGTAAATCGAAATCACTCCATACTTTACCAGCAAATTTACGTACGCTAAAAATAAGAACGGATTGGGAATTCTCAATATGTTGCATATAGAACCACTCAGGTGCAACGTGACCAAGAGTTCATTCACCTTGAAATCATTTACTTTAAAATTAATACAAATTCTGTTTTCATCATCTATCGAAAACTTAAAATGTTTCTGTATTCTTTTTCTTAGAATATCCTATCTACAAGATCTGCTAACGTCATTTCTTCCTCAGGAGACAATACCTATTGTATCGTTCTTAAAAGCTTTCTAACAGCACTTGAAAATTATATTTTACCGACACTACCATGAAAGAAGATTCCATATTTTGGAAGGTACACCACTTACCTACTGATTTCATTCTAAAGTAATAGGTTTCGGTAAGGGTAGTGTGGTATTCCACGAATATGGGGTGTTATAGGGGTATGCCCTATCATCAACATTACTATAGGTAACTCCCAAGCAAGTGGGCCGTTTGAAGAATCCAACGTCATATCTTTTTCAAATTCGTGATCCAACTATTAAAACTATCAGTATATCCAAACCACTTCACTAAATATTCAGCAACTTTTCCACGAGTTCTAATTTTTAGAACTTTATCAACTCTACCAAAATCTCCTGTTTTGGGGGCTAATACTTTTTGTATTTCTTTTCCACAGAATTTACCCGCGATTGACTCACCATTCAAATCATACAGTTTAAAACACGGACGGATTACCATATCTACGTGTCCTGATTTTATTACAAATATTTTGTCTTTTTAATTAGCAAAATAACCTTTTCTAAAGAGGCATAACAACACACTGCTGCGTACGTGAACATTGTATTTACTTTTAGCATTTTTCTGAGCTTTATAAACTCTATAATACAGAGCAAGTTCGTTCACGTCGGTGACATCTATCGGTTTAATATTAAAGGCCATCTATCGTGATTAAAATGTGGCGGCGTAAATTTTATTCCAAAACGATATTGATTGGTGTTGCAATGCAAATGCACATTGTACCATTGTGTTTCGACCAATCAAAACACAGGATTCGAATTTCATTTATCTTGTATGTTAGAGACGACAACTGGCCTTTAATAATTATATGTACAGTATTGTTATTGGTATTTAAAAGTTTCGCTAAAGACGATAGCCAGTTTGATGTATTGTTGGCAGACATAACTTTATGCATATTACTTTTAAGAGTGCGATTAAAACGTTCAACAACACCTGCTTTTATTGCTGAATGCGTTGAAAACACATTTAGACCAAGTGATTTGAAATATTCTTTCACTTTCGAATAATAAAATTCAGTCCCTCAATTACGTGTAATTCTAAAGGTACTCTACTATCTTTAGAGGAGACATAAAGTCTGACACAGTCATTTTTTAGATGACAGAGAGTAAATTTTTAACCAAGTGCCAAAAACAGTAAGTTAAAATCTTATTCCTATCTCAAGTTATTCATGTTTGAAATCGACACATGGGGGCTGCCATTTTGTTCAATTCTGTATTGAAATAGTGTGCATGATGACATAATTTCCCCCAATAGGGACATTAGAATTCTAATGTATTTCTTCATAAATGTGATTCAAGGTTTTACTCCAAAATGATGTGACACAAAGTTTTAACAACATGTTTTGATAATTTCATGTGTACACAAAAATTCTTTGACCCTTACAAAAGAAAAACAATTTTTCATGAGCTAGAAAACTTGAGGAAGATTATAAAGTAATACAAAGCATTCCAACATCCTGCTGGACTGATGACATCATAATCTGCATGTTTTTAAATTAAAATGGCAACTCCCATGGTACTATTATGTAGTAGCATTAAAGTTTTAAACAATTACAAATTATAACTTGGTCAGAATGTATTGATAATTTCATGTGTACACACAAATTCTTTGACCCTTACAAAAGAAAAACAATTTTTCATAAGCTAGAAAACTTGAGGTAGATTGTAAAGAAATACAAAGCATTCCAACATCCTGCTGGGCTGATGACATCATAATCTGCATGTTTTGAAATCAAAATGGCGACTCCCATTACGTAGTGGCATTAAATTTGTTAATAATTACAAAAAAATGCTTCGGGAGTCATGAAATTGGACAGAAAATTTGTTATTTTCAATTCTATCATATGAAATAAGGATGATGTCAGACTTTATGTCTCCTTTAAATGCAATTAATACCTGGGTCCCTGAATTATTTTGCAATGAGAATTCCCGCGCATATTTGCTAAATACATCTATAACAGCTGAAATATATTTGTATCCGCTATTGATTTGAGCACATTTCTGCATATCGATCTGATCAGTTTCCAATTGCTCGTTTAGTCCGTAGACTCGCACCCTGTTTCGTACAAAGTTCGTATTCTTATTCCGGTATACCATTCCTTTATCTCATTCATTGTTGTTGCCGGTGTAACAGGAAATTATATCCCACCAGGACAGTATTTTCTAGGAAATTTTGTCCGCCCGGTCAGTATTTCCTAGGAACATGTCGCCCTGTACTACGGTAGCTCATTGTGGCCATCGATATATTGTTTTTCAATTGGATTTTTACGAGTTAAATTTGTGTTTTTCCTAGTTTCGTTGGGTGTTCCCATTTTTGGTTTGTTTTCCCACTTTGTCCTCTCAATTTCCCGACGTTATTTTATAGGCCACACGCTTATCTCACGTCCGAGAACGAGTGTGTGGTACAGACTGTGGAAGTCTATGACATGTTAGCTGAAGACACGTACATGAAGAGAAGGCTGTTTTTAAAAGGTTGAATTGCTTTCGCTTTACTTTCGACATGGGAACTCCAATAATAATCTTGCTCTGTTGATAACCTTCATTCGTACAGAACTTGCTAGGTCAGTATGTAGACCGAATATGACGTGTTAGGTTGAAAGGTTAGCCGAATTTGTTTCGATGGCAGTGACACTGTGATGAAGAGCAGTATAGGATGAGAAAAAGGATGCATTGCATAGGGGAAAGAGAGAGGGAGCTTAACTGTCTAAAAGAATGATCATGTGCCCTTTTCTTCTTTGCAAATACACATAATTATGTTTTATAAACAAACCAAGGCTTATATTTCAGTATTTGGAGAGAGGGGGTGGTATGGTATGGGCCGGGAGCCTAATGAAAGAAACTGTTCCATTTGCCCCTCCCCCATACATAATATCTGTAAAGTGAAAGTAAAAATGTGCTTTATTTATTTGATGTGAGATCACTTCCCCAATAGTAAGCTACAGATATGGCCCATATGAAATTTCTGGTGCTGCCAAGGTTGTCGTTTGTTGGAAAAAGTTTATTTCTTCGAAGAAACAAAAATTACACTAAAAACCCTACCTAATTTCTCTCTGTTTCAACAGTGACATTTACCACAATATTACCAACACCATTCGTTTATATGATGGTGATTGCATCCTCTATTGAACAATATTATTCCCCTATTTGAATGCTCCTCCCTTCAAAACAACATAAACATTCTTCTCAAATGATCCCACAACTGGTAAATGGCATACCCCATGTTGTATATATGCAGTTATTAGGTTATCAGTATTACCCGCAAAAGACATTTCCCATAAATAGTTTGAAGGAAACCACCTCTCTGACCGTACCATATCCTTAAAATACCTATGCCTATGGCATAACGCATAATATAAGTTAGAACTCTCACATTGCTAATATGGTCAGCAACGGCACAAAACCTCTCAACATGCATGGTTCATATGAACCTTCACTGAGCCCACTCCTCTTTAAAATTTACTCCTTACACCTCTCTTGTTCGTCTTAAAGTTACATGTTACAATTTGTGTCCAATATGCCCATATACAACCCATTATGTTTACCACTGACTTTAATACAAACAGCTTATCCCTTTTACTTAGGTATATCTTGACCCAGTACACAGTATTATATAAAGAACATTTTATACTTCATGGTGATGTTTGTGTAATCAGTGCAATATTGGAAACCTCAAATTATAGTTTACATAATTTAGTAATACATTAAAACCAAAAGCGCCTGCAAGGTCATTCAAAACAGCTCATTCTAAAAATCCTAATGAATGTATGATTAGGCCAGCACTATTTTACTTCCTCAATGTAACAGTAATACGTAACATAAACTCTTCTTGTCACCATCTCCAAATCCATTGTTTTCCCTAACTTCTTTCTTCTCATGTGTCCTGTCTATACATTTTAACAACTTATCCCGATCTATACTTAGCCCATCAGCATTTCCATTTAAGCTACCTTTCTTGTATTCTATATCAAAGTTGAACTGTTGTAGAGCTAGCGACCATCTTAGTAGCCTATCATGTGCACCTTCATTTGATTCCAGCCACTGACTGTGGTCAGTCAGAATTTGGAATTTTATGCCCCAAAGATAATACTTCAGTTTAATAATCTGTTAATTGCTCAAATGATTGCTAATGCTTCTTTCTCTGGAACGCTAAATCTTTGTTCCCTATCTGACACTTTCTTGCCTATAAAGGCATGGCATGGGGTGCTCTTTGCTGCCTTCTTTGATCTAAATTGAATGAGTACTGCCCCCTACAAAACTGGGAGGCATCAGTTTGATCTAGGAATTCCTTTTTAAAGTCTGGGGAACAGTGTATCGGTATCTTGTGAGACAATCTTTGGGGTCTGAAATGCTCTCTGCCATGTGGATTCCATTGATTTGGTATTTAGACAGTATTGCCGCTTTCCAGTTTGTCATAATCTTGTCTCTGTGATAGATCAATTCATATAACTTGGTATCAAGAATTTTGTCAAGTGAGTCCTGTTTCAATTATTAGTTTCAGCTATCAGTACAAAGGTTGTCAAATAAATGTTTACATCTTTATCATCTTGCATTCGTGGAACTCGTATGACATCACGCTTGACCTATATACTTGCTGTCTGTTTGCAATCTTTTTCCTCTCCTCTATCATTTTCCATCTCCATTTTTAGTTTCAGTAATGCTACTTCCACTTTCTTCCTTTTAGTCTCCTGTTTTGACATTTCAATTTCAAGTTCTTTTTCCTGTTTTGATATTTCAAGTTCTTTTTCATGTGAGATATTTCAATTTCTTTTTCCTGTTTTGATATTTCAATTTCTTTTTCCTGTTTTGATATTTCGATTTCTTTTTCCTGTTTTGATATTTCAATTTCTTTTTCCTGTTTTGATATTTCATTTTCAGTAAAAATCCACTCAAACTTCTTTCAGTGGGCCAGCAGGTATACCTACTGGGGTCTCCTCAACTATATCGTGTTTCTTTTCTTCCATTATTTCGTTTTTTTTAACAGTGTCTGATCTTAGCGTTGGCATGTTTAAGTTAACAGAATACATTCAATTTTAAACTATTTTTTTCATAGCTGCATGTCGATGGAATTTTGTGTTCTTAACCGCTGCTACCATGTAATAAAGTATGCTGTAAACTAAAAAGTTATACAGAAAGCACACCTTACAATGTTACAATCATTAATTGCAGTAAAGGATCCCATATCAAGTTCGCTATTAATTTGTTATGCACTTCTTTAAAACTAGAACAGGAACATGCATTAAGTTTTTCCGATCATTTTTTATTAGGGGAGTGGGGTTAGTTGGCCCATAAGATTAGCTGAAACATTTGAACTTTCTGATACAGCAAGGGTTATTATTCTTAAGTACTGCCACCCATATGTAGCCCATAACAACAACATTCCACCATATTGAATCCATGCATGTGGGCAGAAAGTGCAGGGGAGCCAGGTTTGTCTGTTTTTGACCCTTTCAGTAATTTTGTAAATAGGATGTTGCATTTTCCTACTTGGAAATGGATTTAGGTCACTAATTTCTGTGTATTTGATAGGCTGACAGTAAGATAAAAATGACACCAACTAGGTATCTTATCATATCTACTGTTATGTGAAATATACATACAACTGTCAAAACCCTTTTGGGGTTAATTGGAACTTTGTCCTAGGGGTTAGTTGGAACTGTTGCTCATATGTTGAAATTGCATAAAATTTTCTAAGGTGGAAAAAGATCTCTGATCCTCAGTATGGTGAACATGATGACAGGACACAATACTTGTGGAAATATCAGCCTGCAATAAACCACATTTATGAAGTACGACAAACATTTGGAGAAAAGGATAGGACTTTTATTATTAGAGTCAATGGGAAATTCAAACTTTGTGGAATATTTTGTTTCTGATCAAACAACTGCTGATTAGGCTGCACTTTTCTTTGTTATTCTATTGTTCACAGATTGGCTAACACATTGGTTATACCCTATGGGGCTTTTAAAAGGTGTACATGACAATATTTAGATGACCCCATTTTGTGTTCCAACATACCCTACACCTTGTAGGTGGGTTTATTTGGAACGCCTGAAATCATGCTAATGGTGGATTACGTACCATCGACACGTTGCATTTGTTACCCACATGTGTGTTCTTATTGTGTTATAATACTGTTTACCTGAATAAAAGATTTCATGAAATATGGAAGTTTTTGTGAATTTTGTTTCACCTAACCTCATTCTCCCTTAAGAGGGATTGGGGATGGTTTGGTTGGATCTGGGAGAAGTTAGGTGAACAAAGGGACCGTGAGATTAATCCCGGGGATCTTTGCCTCCAGGTTGTAGCAATATGAACGCAACGTACCCACTTTCGTAATTTTTCCCCAGGTTCGTTATAATCCAAAATTCAATCTGAACAAATTTTGTAGCTTGGTTTTCACATGTGGAAATAGGCTTGATGCATTTATCGCTATACCCCGGTGTTAAGGTATAATTCTGACCTGCTGCGTGCCCATATACGTGCCCACATACCCTTATTGATTAGATATAATATTAAATACTATAGAGAAATATAAGTAAAGAAAGTTGTTGCTCGGAGGTTTTTGAGGCAACTAAGTTACCCTATTAGCATTACGAACTAGCAGACTGATTTAATCCAATTTAGTTTAAGTAAAAGGTATGCAAGCAATGACTGCACACTGTGTACTCCTTGAGTGTACGTCGTCATTCCCACATAACTAAATATTTATATCCTTTTACATTGCAAACTTGTCCCCTTTTTAACTAAACAAAACAGGATTTTGTTTGTAAAAGATTGTAATTTCAGTGCAATATTGATGAAAGCAAGTTAGTAAAGAAACATGTTATCAATCAATTAATATAAAATAGACATATTCAAATCTCTCAAAAAGCCGCTTAAAACTCCCGTGAATTTTCCATTTTATATATATATATAATACAGGACTAATACAAAAACAATTTGTTGATATTTTAATTCCGTTTTGGAGTTATTTGTTTTATAGTGTGATGTCATAAGATAACGGCAGATCGAAGACAATCTTCATGCATTTCTTTAAAAATTATTTGCCTATCTCTAATTAGTTGGAAGTATTTTTTTGAATTATTGTGATGGAGTATAACGTGTACTCTGCAATAACATGCTTTATCATCTGCTCACATGCCTTCCAATTGTGAGTAACAGAACAAATTGTATTTGTTTTGTAAAAATGCACATAAAATGTCTTGGATCTGCTTCTATGACATTCATTGTACACTACAAAATCACTGTTCAACAAACTTAGAAATTGAAATATGTATTCACGAAATTCATAAATTAAAATGAAGTACTTCGCTACATTACCTTTGCTGCGTACATAAGCAGAAGCCAGGTTTGAAAATAAATCTGTGGCAGCCAGAAGGAGAATGTCTGATTGTTATTCACATTCAAACCTTAAATATCCAATGATATGTGGAAAATGGTGGCGCACTTCAAATATTGCATTACAAAATATAAAGTGGTCATATTGTCCATAAAACACATGCGTATGAAATTGAAAGCTTTCAATAACAGAATCATATTCCTTAAAAGTCATTACGAAAATCTCCGAAGTTATATTGAATTATTGCAAGTATGTTAGATGTTAGCGGGACCATGCGCCATAATGTATTGAATTAGCAGTGATCTCCTATTTAAGAAATGTTGGCAAGTGTGAGAAAGCGATCTATTTTAAACTGATTCTATGCAACCCTGTATGCAACTAACCACGGATGTCTCTGCTCAACGATCTGTTTATTTTAAGAGATATTTGGTCACGGAGCGATAATAAACAAATGCGGCTTTCACCACAAAAACACGTTAAATCTTGGGCGATATTCGTTTTGGTTTCATACAGTAGACATGCGTTATGTGACATCATCACAATTTTCTTTGACATACATTTTTGAAGAAAACCATTGCGTACAAGTAAGTACAATTTATTTCATTCAAGTTTTCATAATTGTTTAATTGAAGTTTCATTCTCTATTCCACATGGAAAGGTACATACAAGAGTACATTGACTGCGTGACGTTGAACATTTCTTTTGTGTACACACTTAAGTACTGTATTCAGTGTACGTAGCTCACAAACTACTGAATTATGACAGACTTTTCATCCTCACTATTCCCTATAGAGGGATTTCATCACGTGACTCTAACTCAATGACGAAGCCATTTTGCAGGAAAGCGTCGTTGTGTTTCACGCGCCTTCACACAGCTCAGTTACAGCACACGTACAACAAACATACTGCATGCTAACCTACCAGTACCAGTTTAGAGAATTTTACTGATTGTAGTTTTTTGTTCGCTTCCGAATTTACTTTATATTTTCCTTAAGTTTGATAAATTCACCGGGTATACGAAGATTAACTTTTACGTGAACGCCATCTGATTGTTCGTTATACGCAGGCAAAGTCTACATACCTGATATAAAGTGCTCGCTGCAAATACTAGTGTGAACCGTAGGTTGAAAGCCGTTGCGTCGTGTAGCAGAAACCCACTTCAAACGTCGATCAGGATCAGATAAAATCAAGAAAACGTCTTTTTATTCCCCGGCACGTTGCAATCAACGGCATAGCAAGATTCCGGCATAGTTATCTTGCAAAAATGATCTCATATAACAACACGTAAACGTTTGTAAATCAATTTAAATGTACAGCAAACGACAGTGTTTTTGCCCGACAAATTGGCGATATAAACAAAGTCACGCGACCTCATGCCATCAGCTAAAACACTTTTATAGGCCATTTCAAAATGGCCGCGTTCTGGATAAATGTTTAGTCTTGTACATTGTGTTAGTATGCTATTGTTATATTTGATATTACATCAGTTATTTTCCGGTTGATTACAGCGATATGAGTGATTTCGAACACTACATTACCTAAGCCGTCATACCGCTCATATCGTCAGAGCATATATATTCGATTTCTGAGTGATATTACGATTTCGGGTATTCTAGAAATCGAAACGATTTCGATCATTGGCTCGACTGTCATTTAATTCGAAAATATGTTTGATGTCTGATTGGGATGCCCTATTTTTTTTTGGTGGTGATGTCATGCATATTAATAAGGAGGTGGGACTTCATGTGACATTCTTGAAATACTGATATTGAGCCGCATGTCGGTGTTGTTTCATATATAGTGTAATTATGATGTTAGCTATAGTGTGTATTTCTTGGTGAAATTCTTGAAACACTGATATTGAACCGCACGTCACTTTTGTTTCATATTTGTTGTAATTATAATGTTAGTTAGTGTGTACATGTTCATGTACACACCATACCATACCATAACGTATGACCGAAAGTATTAATTTTGATGTTTTTCAGAATTTCTAGATTCGTATCACCCTAAGAGTAAAATTGTCCGTATAAGTTTTCAATCACCACTGACTTTATACAGGTATAACCATTGACTTGGTCATTTGAAAGGGTACCTTCAAGCTTAGTCGTATGAGATAAAATCGTTTTTCTGCATAATGTATCTGTTCACACACTTCGGTACTATATTTATCTCAATG
Source organism: Chiridota heheva (assembly GCA_020152595.1). NCBI lineage: Eukaryota > Metazoa > Echinodermata > Holothuroidea > Apodida > Chiridotidae > Chiridota > Chiridota heheva. Next base: position 1,293,064 of record JAIGNY010001047.1, on the reverse strand, counting down.
CAATTACCTTGCACTTTGTACTTTTCGTTTTAATACGCTGGTGTAAAATCAAGAGAGTCGCCATTTTAACATTATTAAAAAAACTTCATATTGACAACGAAACAAGGTATCCACTTACAGGCACTACATATATTGTATTTTTCCTGCGACAGAAGCGACAAGCAAATCGGAAGTAGTAGTCATACCTGATTGTGAGAAAGGTAAGTATCACATTTTTGAAAATATTTAATATTGTTTAAGTCGATATCTGCTGGGGATGGCTTTGAAGATATCTAATTTAGTCAAATACTGTAGTTTGGGCTTATCTAATCTTATTTTATGCTAAAATTTTGAACGTTAATTACTCTTTTAATGAAAATGCCCTATAATGTAGGAAAAAACAAAACAGGAAACATATCAAAAAATGAAATAAAAAAGCAAAACAAATAATTTTATATACAACTGACATGACTGAACAGTTATACTTTTTTTACGAAAAAAGGGACAATCAGCAGTAAAGCATAAGTTCAGTCGTCATGCGCGTGCGCCTTACGTACAAAAATTAATAAAAAAGTGGCAAAAATCCACTGTAGTTTCAGATGTATACAGTCATTAGCATCTTTTTGTTTGCAGAAATTTAGTATCTTACAATTCATACATTCAAGCAAACATAATAGACTTAATCTGGTAGCTTAAGGACACAATTCGCGACACGCTGTATTAAAGCACCAAAATTGCACATTTCCTCTTTAAGTCTCGCAGAACTAATCGATAAGAAGCACCCGGATTTGGAAGCCTTACAGTAGATTACACTGCGGTGACTAATTACCAAAAGGCGTCCAAATTGCTATGCATAACACAATTTAGTATTGGATGTACCTCTTTAATTTTAATTTTCAATTTACTTTTAAAGTGGAGCGAGGCCAAAGTCACAATATTCATAATCATTATTGCAAGAGGACATAAATAGACAAAGGAATAAATACACCAAAATCACAAAAACATAACAATTTGTCTATAGTGAGATAATATTGATAGCATATATTATTGATCCCTCCAGGCAAATTTAATATAAAAATAAAAATAAAGAGATTTTGAATTTAATCGTCAACTTGACAAAATATTTTCATTTAAAGAAGGACCAGACCGAAAAGTGAGGACGCTTGTTTTCCCGAATTTCACAGATATATCATCCACAACAGATCGATAATCTTCATGTCTCCATAGCCCCCAGACGACGTGAGGGCAAAGGTTACTTAAATATTTATATCAACCAGAAATTTGTATACCGTTGCGTGCTGGGAAAGAATTTAATGTTTTGGGGGAACCCCCCTAAAAATACGCCCTCACTTTTCTGTCTAGTGCTTCTTTAAGTAATAATCCGAGCAAAAGTCTCGTAAGCTATTATGAAAAGAAACGAATGAAATATACACTTCGTCGTCTATTCCCATGTAAGAAAAACAGCGACATCTTTCGTTTAAGGCAACAATTTTTTTAGCCTGTCTTCGTTCACCTCAACTTCCAATATTCCACACCTACTCTTAAATAAAACTCATCAATAAGGCAAAAGTATGGTCCACATTAATTTCATGTTTTATAATCTTATACAAGCGAAGGCTTTCTGTCTCGTTTACACTAGATACCCAACCTAGTCAGGTGGCTAAGTAAAAAAAAATATGTACTTACTGGATTAAAGCACCAAACTTTGCACAGTTATTGCTTAGGTCATACAGAAACATCCTAGAGGTGGTGTTTGGCTTTCGAAGTCTAGGTCAGGAGCAAATCAAGGTCAAATGTCAGTAGTGTGAGGTTAAACTTTTAAAATATCCCGATCCTGTTGACAAGTATACCAAATTACTTGGCTGGTCATGAGGAATTCAAAAAGTTATAGTTTGCCATATCTGTGACCTTCGAATATGTTGCTATGGTCAAAAATATGTCAAAAGTCATCGAACTTTCGATTGGTCACTACACAGCGGATCAAAACTGATACATATACCAATATTTTGAAGAAAAAAAAGCATATCAAATGAACCGTAAGATCATTTCCATTAATAAAGTCTACAGTGTGATGTACCCAGCATGTCCAGTTTTGGAGAAGTAGGAGAATATCAATAATGTCCCCACCCTTGTGCATACGCCCCTGTCGGTACACTATGGATATCGCCCTATATCTCTAGAACTGAACATGATGGGTACATCACACTGTAGACTTTTTTAATGGAAATGATCTTACCATTCATTTGATATGCTTTTTGAAATGATCGGTTTAAGCCCCTGTATAGTGACCAATCGAAAGTTTGATGACCTTTAGCACATTTCCGACCATATCAAGATATTCAAGGGTCACAGATATAGCAAACTATACCTTTTTAAATTAGTTATGACCAGCCGAGTAATTTAATAAACTTGTCAACACGGCTGGAACATTTGAACATTTTGACCCCATACTGACCTTTGACTGTGAATTACTCCTGACCTAAACTTCAAAAGCCTAGCTGTATTGTATATTATTTCTAATATTTCAAAAACGGTGAAAATATAAAATGGGAGTGGAAAATATTTTGCCATGACAGTCATGAAGGTATTTTCATGAGTTCTAAGTTTCCCCTCGCAAAGATATTTTTCCCAGACGTACTTCAAATTTGAAATATGTAACATTGCATAAGACTTTAACATTACAATAGCAAAGGTTCATGGAAATATCACAAAATGGCGGCTTCCTTGTAGCAAAATGTTCCATTTTTGGGAAACACATCAAAAAATAATGCAAGCTATCTTTTCCATGTTGAATTTGTTTCTGTTTAAACTTCATTTCCAGAAAAAAAGTGTTTCAACGAGTTTTTTCCTCCCAAGAATGTAAGTACAAACACGCCTCTTCGTATTTCTTGAAAATAGTTTTCTGAAAATCGAACAACCTGGTTTCCCACATACCTCCTCCAGTCAATCTTATTGACGGGATTTTTCTGGTACTCATTAAATTTGGCTTCAGGTTATTGGTGGTTTTTCAGACATTTTTCAAGCAAACCTGTTCCAGAAAAGCAGTTTCATATGTCAGCTGCCAAATAGGCATACCTTTCTATTCTATACTAAAAAAAAATTGAACCAAAATAGAATCAAACTTTCGAGAACCATTTCCAGGATTTTAGTGAAATGAATAATAATAATAATAATAATTATAATAATACAAATAATAATTAATAATAATGATAATAATAGTAATAATAATAATAATATTAATAATAATAATAATAATAATAATAATAATAATAATAATAATAATAATAATAATAAATAATAATAATGATAATGATAATAATAATAATAATAATAATAATAATAATAATAATAATAATAATAATAATAAAAAACAATAATAATAATAATAACAATAATAATAGTAATAACAATAACAATACTACTACTACTACTACTGCTGCTGCTGCTGCTGCTGCTGCTGGCTACTACTGCTGCTGCTGCTGCTGCTGCTGCTACTACTACTACTACTAATATGATATAATAAATAAGATTTATAACGTGCACATATCCATCCTAATTGATGCTCAAGGCGTTGTACATATAACATTAAATTTACAGATACGTATACATGAACAATAGAATAAATGAACAGTGATTCTAAATTAACCACATATCTGCATAGGCATCACACGTGAGATGGGTTTTTAGATATTTTTTTTGAATGAGTCAACAGAACAAGACAACCTGGTATGGAGTGGTAATCGATTTCAAAGACGTGGAGCTGCAACAGCAAATGATCTGTCACCCCATGTATGGTAGGATTTTGGTTCACATACAAGGAGTTTATCACCAGAACGAAGATTACGAAGAGGAACGTATAATTTCAGCAAGTTAGATATATAAACTGGGGCACAACCATTCATCGATTTGTAAACAATAAGTTATATTTTGTACATGATGCGATGAGAAACTGGAAGCCAGTGCAAATCTTTCAGGATGGAAGTTATGTGACATGTTTTCTTTGAGAGACTTACAATTCGTGCAGCCGTGTTTTGAAGTAGTTGAAGACGATGAATATGTTTGTGGGGCAGTCCATGCAGGAAGGAATTTCCCATATCTTATCGAGATGTAACAAACAAATATACTATTTGTTCTGTCGCAGTTGAATTGAGATATTTGCACAATTTTTCAATGTTTTGAAGATGTAAAGATGCAGTGCGTGTGATATGAGAAATGTGACTATCCGTGGTCATGAAGGAGTCAAAAATAACCCCGAGATTGCAAGCTTTCAAAGAAGACCCAACTTGAGATTTACCAATGATGATACTGGGTGTTGAAAATTTTAACAGTTGTTGGCGAGATCCAAATAATACAAACTTGGTTCTGTTATCGTTGAGTTTCAGAAAGTTCTGCGTCATCCAAACACGTATATCGGCGATGCAATCCTCTAAACATTTGATAGTAAGGTCATTCTGTTGTTGTGAAGGTTTGAAGGCCAGATACAGTTGTGTGTCGTCAGCATATACATGATAGGATATATTATAATTCAGAACACTTGCGGATGGGTAAATTATAAATTAAAAACCACTGTGGACCAAGTACAGATTCTTGCGAAACTAATAAATTCAAGAAAACAGGTTCCGATATTGCATCTCCCACACACACATGTTGACACCATTTCAATGCAATGCCATGAATGTCAATATATTGATGTAACCGTGTCAGTAAAACATCATGATCCACAGTATCGAACGCTGCGCACAGATCTAACAAAATCAGCGCAGTAACCTTTCCATCATCCATTGCACGTAAAATGTCATTATTGACCCAAAGTAGCGCAGTTTTGGTGCCATAATGTGCTCTATAGGCAAATTGGAATGGATCTGATAAGTTATTTACTTGAATATAATCTGATAGTCTTTTAATACTACACGCTCAATTGTTTTTCCAAGAAATTTTAAGTTTGCCACAGATCTGTAGTTGTTTTTAAATCTAGCGATCAAAGCCAACCTTATTCAACAATGGGCGAACATGGGCAATCTTCAGACTATCAGGAAAATGTCCATATTGAAGAGATTTGTTAGCAATGATAGTGTAATATGGTCCGAATATATCAATACATTGTTTGATAAAGAATGTAGGTACAGGGTCCAGTTCACAAGATTTGGATGGCGATTTCATAATTATGTTTCGGATTTCATCTTTCGTCGTAGGTTTAAACACAGAAATAGTTGTGAAGTAGACTTGGGGTTACGAGACTCTGGGTATAGAAGACGCAGACAAGAGAGTACCGTTAACAAATCTATTACGAAAAACAAAACAGCTTTATGCAATTATCCTTATTGGTCAGTTAGGGTTACAAAAAAAAGCAAGGAATCTGCAATGGGAAGAAGACATCGGTCACCAATGACAGGAATTACACAAAATCTACTCTAAAACGGTCCAAATAAATAGGAATAATTAACAGTACAGAAAGGTCGTCTTTACTCAAAGATACCCAATGCAAGATGTAAGGATCATGACCAACCTGTTTATACATGTACTCAGACTTAAGCTGGGATACGGTTTGGAACCAGAAATTTAAGATATAAAAACATAACCAAAATAGTTCCTCTGAGAGTTGAAGAGCAAAACGATGGACAAGGTGTCAGCAGTAGGTAATTATACCTATATAACAAAAGAAGAAGAATTACTTTCCCTTGAAATAATGAAAATAATCCAAGTACTAAATCAAATACTGCCCCAGAAACTAAACAGATAAGTAAACAAATTAGTAATACAATTAATTAGCTTTTTCAGCAAGCCTAGGGATAACCTGTGGAAAGGTCAATGCACTTAAAAAGACCCTAAAAGGTGTGTAGTCACCGAAATGTAAAAAATCACTTTGCCACAATTTAAATACGAAACCCCGCTTTTTGTTGAATCTGACCATTTGGGATCAGGTCGGTAGATTTTCATTTCCTGTGTTTATAAAATAAGTAAATCTTAAAAACTTAATATCGAATCGTAACATAATCCCAAGTAACAAAAATACCTATGTAGTGTGAATAGACGTAATCTAAACAGATCATATCAGATCGCATATCAGCTTTAAATCCATCCGAGTCATTATAGGCTCATAAGGGCCGGTTCTTTTTCCTGGTTTCAATGGCGCAGGCGGATTAGAAAACATTGACTTCTCTGGACGGGTTGCTAGTCCATCGCAGATTAACTCTCCAACAGTGCTGGTACTCATTTTATAGCTGGGTGTACTGAAACAAGTAGAGTAGCTTTAAAGACACAATGCAGCGCTCACGACGGGAATCGAGCCTGGTACCTTTCGAATACGAGCATGACTCCTTAACCACTGAACCACTACACCTCTAACTCTTACCTGCACTTCAGCTTTGTAATACACACCAAAGCTATGTTTTATGGAATTCTCTACAAATGTATAACTCGTTATATTAGTTATAGATTGAGAATTTTAAGACAAATATCACTTTATCATAGAAATGAGCTAGGTAGTATGCGTACTGCTTAATTATAAAAATAAAAAAAGCTTCAGAACTTGAAAGATTTGTTAAACTTGTACCACTCACCATGACATGGTAGCATCACGGCCCTACTAAGCATTACTGACCTGTACTCTACAGACCAGTAATGCAAACATCATTTGAGCAAATGATACTTGAAAGGATTATGTGAAATTAAGAAGTTATATATGTAATCCTTTTAAGTTTAACATTAAAATCAAATAAAAAGGACGCGACCGAAAGGTGAGTACGTTTATTTTACAACATTTACATGGATTTTCAGAAACAAAGGTCTCATTGTTGTACTCTTTTTGCTACTGTTGTTGAATAGAAATATGTTTATCCGTCGATTAAATATGAATTATGGAAAAGTTTAATAGTATGACACGTATAAATTCAAAATACTATGGTCATATTTCGTAACATTAAATAATACGCCATCAACTTTCGATCAAATTTTCCTACCCTTTAAACTGTTAAATTAATGATTAAAACACAAAGGTATTTTAATTCTATTGATGTGATATCGTAAATAAATAGTTTTCATTTTCATACGCATTTCTCTCTTTTTCTCTCGGTAGACCATCTATGCTGATTCTACTAGTACAAGCTTTATATCACAGAAAAAATTATAATGGGAGGTAGGTATTAACTACAAATATAAAGTAGTCAGCTATGATCAATTTACAAATAACTATGATAAACAACACCCCAGCAAACACAAAACGTGTTTATAACATTTTGTGTTATAATGTTTTAATAATATCAAAATGTGGTGTCACAAGAACATTATTTTAACATTTTGCATATAATATTATGCAAAAAAAAATTTATTATATTATATTAATGTTTTCAAAGAACTTTCTTAATGTTAAAAAACATTCTTAAGACACCACAAAATCATATTATAAAAACAATTTCAAAATTTTGAAGAAAAAAACGTCTTTTGTTTTCACCAGGAATTTTGACTTTCGTCACCGGATACCCTCCATCTGGCTACTCTACACATATTGCAAATAGTTTCATTGAAACTATTCTTATTAAGGTGGATGAGCAAAGACAACAATTCAAAGGAATGGTTTCTGGTGACTCAAAAAGTAATCATTACGACCACTTCATGGAAGATGGGTTTGCTAAGGTTTTACCGGACTTGTACACCCGTGTTTCACCAAGAGCAACGCGAGTTTTTGTGACAATATGGTGTCCCACTGAAGGATTTATATGGAACAATCAGGAACAACTAGCAGATAGAAGTTTTATTGTTACGAAAGAAGGGGGTGTTGCTTTTACTAAATACGGAAAAATATGGGATGACGAGACTGGAAAAACACACCATAGTATAGCAGGGTAAGACAACGACATACATTTAATGTTGTTAGTTTGACGGAAGACATTTTGGGTTTTGAACCGGGACTGTATGTGGTGTAACCAAGACCTCTGCCAAGTCTCTATGTTCCTTATCATCAGCTACACATAACAATTATAAAGAATAAACGAGTTGCATGCGGCTTCATATGGTTCATTTGATTCTTAAAGGCCAGTTGTCGTCTCTAACGTACGAGGTAAATGAAATTCAAATCCTGTGTTTTGATTGGTCGAAACACAATGGTACAATGTGCACTTATATTGATAGGCCAATCATAATCATTTGGGAATAAATTGTACGACGCCACATTTTAATCACAATAGATGGCCTTTAAAATACTAAAAAGTGGGTAGTATTGTGACTGCGCGAAAATTGTAAAGAATTGACCTTTGTAAAGGAAGTCACAAACACTGAATGGAGTAATCTTTTTGATGTTGCTCAACCAAGTTCCACCAATTTCGATATTGGATATATATTTACATTTGCATTGTAGAATGATACTAAAAGTCGGTTTTATTTCTAAATACCTGATACTGTAACAAGTTGATCTATCAGCAATGAAGACGCCATTGAAAGTTTGAGTACTACGTATATTGATTCCATTTCCGAATCACATTAATTACTGTGGTGTGACAAGGTTAACTTGATCAGTTGAGTAGGCTATGCACTTGGATGGATATACGGGAACCTCATGACCCGAGGTCATCAGACCGCATAATAACCGCGCGCATTGTAGTGAAAAAAAAGCGTCAGCTATATTTGTTTACATGCCATACGTACGGTACCACACACAGTAACCCATACGGACTTGCCTACGTGTATCGTTTAAAGCTTTGTTTTCACTTCAGAAAATGACATCATCTCCTGGAAGTGACGTGGCACCAATCAAGTGAATATGTGAACGACTATATTTTAAGTTTTGATTGCAAATACCCTGGAATACTCAATATTGTAGGAATTACAAGATGACTCTTTTAATCCATCCGTCCTTTAGTTCAGTTACGGAACTCAAAAACCCTTATGTAGCGCACTATATTAAGTGTTTTTATCCATTGCTTTTACCCATACTATTGTTGGTTCCTACTGCGTACATAAAAACTGTACATCACCACCATTCCGGAAGCATGCCTATTAATAGGAACATTTATAAACACGAGAATATTAAAGTCATGCAGCCATATTGTTCAGATGTTGCGATAAAATGTCATAGTTTCTAATTCATGTACTTGAAATATTAAAAATCAATGTGTTGAAAAACATTTGTTTTTTCAAAATGGCCGTTTCGCGCCTAAAAGCCTAGCTCTATTGTCTATTTTTTTTAATATTTCAAAAACGGCGTGGTGAACATATCAAATGGGAGTGGACAAGTTGTATTCATGACAGTAATGAAGGTATTAACAGAGTTTTGTGTTTCCCCTAGCACGATATTTTTCCCAGACGTGTTTCAAATTTGAAATATGTAACATTGCATAAGGCTGTAATGTAAAGATAGCAAAGGATCATGGGAAATATCACAAAATGGCGGCTTTCATGTACTTACAATGTTCCCATTTTTAAGAACATTTTTGTTCCCATTAATAGACATGTTACTGGTTTCAACAACAAAAAAAGATCTATGCCCAATGGGCACAATGATTTATCTGAATTCCACTCCCGTGAATTTTCAATGCACTGAATTTTTTATTGTGTAGACAAGTAGAATAACTTTAGATGGCTTTGGAAATCGTAGATACATTTTGAATTGATAATAAATTAAATTAATAATACAAAATCGGTATATATTATTTAAGCGTCTGTTGCATTATTAACTTGGAGATAAACATAATACAGTCCAAAGATGCTGATTGGTCGGAATATTGACGTATTATATTTATAAGACTATCAAAAGCCGCCATCAAAGTAAGTGGAGTCATCATAAAATGTATTGTCACACAACCAGAATAAATACTATAGTTTTTATTCTGATGGCGTTACAAGCATATTATTTTCTTGGAACAAGATTCTCACTTTAATTATTAATAAACGTTCAACAATGTTGAGGCACAAAAAAGTTTCCATCTCTGTTTCGTGAAATAAGAGATTGGCTTAGCGAAATCTTGAGATCTCTATGATATCGTAGTCAGGTAAGTTAAACTAAGGAGTTACTACCCTGGGTTGTAGCTCCTTGGTTAACTATACAATTTGCGACAAAATTATTGAAACAAAACACTAGCGATTTATGTCTTATTAAATCAACGTCTTATTAACATATGATTTATACAAGCGCATACCACCGACAGCCACGCATCTCCGACTTTTTATACCACCCACAACCCCTGCCCCTCCTTTTTAATGTTAGCTGTAAAAATGTCATACCATTCGACTCGTTACTTAGAAAATAGTAAGGCAGTTTTGTGAAATTTGGTTTAAGAGGTCAAAATAATATTTACATTCTTTATTTTGATGTCAAAACGATACAAGTTCAGTTCCGTTATAAAATATTGATTATCAAATAACAGTCTTAGACTCTTAACATTTTATGCACAATTGTCTTACGCAATCAGGTAATAGAGTTAACGACGGTTATCGAATAGTTTAATCACCTAATCTTATTTAGCATCTAGATACAAGGACGCCGGAACGGGTGAAGCAGGTGAGCATGGCGCCGGAACGGGTGGATCAGGTGGGGCATGGCGCCGGAATGGGTGGAGCAGGTGGGGCATGGCGCCGGAACGGGTGGAGCAGGTGGGGCATGGCGCCGGAACGGGTGGAGAAGGTGGGGCATGGCGCCCGAAGGGGTGGAGAAGGTGGGGCATGGCGCCGGAACGGGTGGAGCAGGTGGGGCATGGCGCCGGAACGGGTGGGGCAAATGGGGCATGGCGCCGGAACGGGTGAAGCAGGTGGGGCATGGCGCCGGAACGGGTGGAGCAGGTGGGGCATGGCGCCGGAACGGGTGAAGCAGGTGGGGCATGGCGCCGGAATGGGTGGAGCAGGTGGGCATGGCGCCTGGACGGGTGGAATAGGTGGTGCATATGCACCACCACTAATGTGGTCGATCATAATTTTTCTAGCAAAAGTTTAAATTCTATCAAGGTGATCTTGATAAATTCCATTTAAATTCTCAGCTGTTGCCCCTGTAGTCACATTTTACCTATTTGGTTGAAAACATAAAATAAAATAAATTTATCTTCAAGGACTCAGTAGACCTCAAAAACTGTATTTGTCTGTTTGTCACAAGTGATTGTTGCAATAAAAGTATTACTTCTAGCTCCGGCGACGATTGCAGCCAGTAATCTCTTGTGTTTATTTAGCTAAAAGGCGGATTAAAACTTGGCTAAGGAGTAGTATGACTCAGGCAAGATTAAATTGTTGTTTAACTTTGAATGTTCATTAAGACAAATAAAACAAAATGTATATTGTTAAAATTGCAAACGAATTTATTTTGGCAAATGACTCAAGAATGTCAACTTTTGGCAGATTTAGTAAAAACGGCATTAATTTTTAGGGTCTAGCCTATGGCAAATTGGTTTTAGCCTTATGTCTTCCAATACATTATGGATTTGCTATACTAAGTCACAATTATAATTTAGTATAATTTTGAAAATGATCTTTAATCATCTCAGAAAATGATATTTTTGAATGTAAATCTACGACAATTGTCAGTCTTTGACAACAGGCCCATGATTTTATTTTTTTTCAAAATGCCCAATATTAATCAAACAATTTAAGTGCTAAAAGCCAGGAGATTGCAATTCCTAGCCTCTTTCTCTAGCTGCCGAGTCTGAAACAGACATTGGCGATCATGGCCCTCCAGTCACTTCTGTTTAGAGCTAAGCGCATAAACATATTGTTACTTAGGCTGTTGTTGGTTGCCCAGTTGTTTAAGTTTTGGACATATTCGATTGGCTGTCTTTCTTTGCTTCTTTTGCCCTCAATTTTCCCACATACTACAACCCACCCTTCCGATAAACATGCCCGAAAAATTCCATTTGTCTCCTGCTGATGGCATTGAATAGGGACTTGTTCATGCCTGGAGCTATCAGGACATCATCATTTGTTTTCCTTTCGGTCGAAAATATTTTCAACATTCTCCTAATGAACCAAATTTCCGTAGCTTCTAATCTTTTCTTGATGTCGCTGGTAATTGTCCATCAATCACAACCATAGAAAAGAGTAGACCATACATATGCCTTCACGAAACGGACTGTCATGTCCATTCCAATATTTATATTCTTCAGATCTTCCTCAAGATAACCCCTTGCCTCCTTATGGCGTGCAACATAAACAATTACAATAACATTCACAACATTATACAATGGAACATAAGGAGCCTTAAGGCCAATTCTGAAGAAATGGACCTTCTGGCCACCACCTTCAACCCGGTCATCTTCTGCCTACAAGAAACCTTGAAAACCACTGACCATTATTCCCTCAACAACTACGCTTGCTATCACAAACATTAAGTGGACGCCGACAGGGCCTGTGGGGGCGTTTCTATCCTCGTTAGAAACGACAGCCCTCTTCATGTGAACCTTCACCGACCTTCAGGTCATCTGTATGTATATCTCCCTCCATAAAACCTTCACTCTTTGCAATATCTATCTCTCCCCAACGCCATCGTTCAGCCAACTAGCCTTAACAACCTCATCTCTCAGCTCCCCCTCCCTCTTCATCCTTCTTGGTGACTTCAACCACCTGTGAGGCTCCAATACCACCACCCACAGAGGCAAGCTCACCGAAAACACTCTTCGACAGCACAGCCTCTCCTTGCTCAACACTAACTCCCCGACCTACCTTCACCCTGCCACAGGCTCCCTTACCTGTATTGACCTGTCTATCTGTTCCCCTAACCTCCTCCTTGATTTTAGCTGGAAGGTCACTGCTGGTCTCTGTGGTAGTGACCATTATCCTCTTCTTATACACTCCAACCTTCAAACCCCCACTGACCACACCCCTAATTGGAACCTCGATAAGGTTGACTGGCCCCTTTTCGAAACCCTCTGTGACTTGCACCTCTCCTCGAGGGTGAGGATCCCATGTCAAACTTCAGTAACATCCTTATCAACATCGCCACCTGCTCCATTCCCAAAACCTCCAACCCCCCTAATCACCACCACAACATCTGGTTCTCTGATGACTGCAAAACCGCCATCAAGAACAGGAAAAGGGCCCTCATGAACTTCAAAACTAACCCGACCACCCACAACCTCAACCGCTTTCGCGTCAGCTGTGCCAAGGCCAGGCGCACTATCAAGGACAGTAAAACCAACACTTGGAACAACTTAATCTCTTCTCTCACCCCCAAAACCCCCACTAAGAAGATTTGGATAGTGGTTAACAGCTTCCGCGGCAGGGTTGGCAAGTCTCCCATCTCTCCTGGAATGGTAACCTTCTCACCACGAAAAAGGACATCATTAACCACCTCGCCGCCTCTTTCAGCAACATCTCGTCCTCGACCAACTACCACAATGCTTTCAAAACCAAAAAAGCTCACGATGAAGCCCGGAGTATCACCTTTTCCTTCGACAACTCCGAGAGCTACAACACCCCTCTCACCCTTTCTTAATTAAACCAAGCCATCCACGATGCTGGCTGCACCTCCAAGGGCCCAGATAACATCCCCTACCAGTTCCTGAAACACCTCCCCAACAAGGCCACCACTACCCTACTCACCATCTTCAACCATATTTAGTCCTCACACTCCTTTCCCCTATCAGGAGGACAGCTATTGTCACCCCTGTCCCTATACCTGGGAAGGACAGTAACGACCTCTCCAGCTACCGCCCCATGGCCCTCACGTGCTGTCACTAAAAATTATGGAAAGGATCATTAACCAGAGGCTAAACTGGTTCATTGAGACCAACAGAATCCTTTCCCCTCACCAAAGCGGCTTCTGGAAACGTCGCAGTACCCTAGACCAGTTAATTACGCTCGACACCGCTATTCGGGAATCTTTTGCAAAAACGGAAGACCTCATTGCCATCTTTTTCGACCTCGAGAAAGCTTTCGACACCACTTGGAAATATGGCATTATCCGCAAACTTTACACCATCGGCCTCAGAGGCCACCTCCCCATCTTGATTTAAAACTTCCGTCCCTCAGGGCAGCATCCTCTCCCCCACTTTCTTCAACCTGAGCATTAACGACATCGCGGACAACCTTGGCACCAACATCAAATGTACCCTCTACGTGGACGACTTCGCCATCTTCTACTCCTCTCCTAGCTTTTTTCTGGTCGAAAATAGGATCCAACTCAGCCTCAATCAGCTGCAAGTTTGGAGCAACAATAACGGTTTTAAATTCTTTAAAGACAAGACAACATGCACTTCTGTCATTTCAACAACCTCCACCCCATCCAGAACCTCGTGCTTAATGGCAATCGCATCCCTAAAGTTGAACACACGAAGTTCCTAGGTTTAACTCTAGACCGAAACTCTCCTACAAGCAACACATCACCAACCTGAAACTAAAATGCAACAGCTCCCTCAACTTTCTCCGCCTCCTCCCCAACACCACTTGGGGTGTGAACCGCCATGCTCTCCTCAAAATCTTCAGGGTCACCATTCGTACCAAGCTTGACTATGGCAATATTGTCTACTGTGCCGCTCACAACTTATACCTCAACCACAGCAACACCATCCAAACTGAAGCCCTCAGGCTTTGTCTGGGTGCTTACAGGACCTCCCCGATCACCAGCCTTCATGTTGAAGCCAACGAACCTCCCTTTCTGCTAAGGTGTATAAAGCTTAGCCTCTTCTATGCTTTTAGAGTCCTCACCAACACCCAGAATCCTGTTTACAACCTCATTAGGTACCCCAATTTATCCACCCTATTAGATAGGACTAAAACTCTATCCCCTCCCTTTAGCTTACGCATTACATCAGACCTCCTCCATCTCGGCATCAACCCAACCACTCTTGGCACCTTCTCCTGGCCCACATTTCCTCCTTGGGCCACCCCCTCCCTTCTATCCACCTGGGCCTCTCCATTCATCACAAAACCCAAGCCCACCCTAACATCTTCATCAATCTCCACAACCAAATCAAAGACCAGCTCTCAAACTACACCTCCATCTATACTGATGGCTCCAAAGAAGGCGACAAGGCAGATGCTGCTGCCGTTATCCAATACCCCAGTAACAGGCTTCACGAATACTTGTCCTTCTTTTCAGCCGAGGCAAAGGCCATCCTCCTCGCCTTCAACTTTATTGAGTACTCTCCGCTCAGCCACTGTGCCATCTTCTCCGACTCCAAGGCTGTTCTTACTTCTTTACTCAATCTTAAATGGGATAACTTCACATCCCACCTCCTCCTGCGGAAACTCCTTTCGCCCACCCCTCTGAAGAAAAAGTATTATTTTCTTCTGGATACCCAGCCATGTTGGCATGCCTGGCAATGACAAGGCTGATGCAGCCGCTAGCTTATCTGTTAATCCAGTTATTTGTTTCTCTAATAATTCCATACAACCTTTTCGAATGCCTTAGAAAAATCTAGTACGCAAACATCTGTTTGGTTGCCATGTTGCATGTTTGTAAAAACGTCTTGGACGAATTTGAGGAGCTGCAGAATCTTTTGTCACGGAACCCATGTTGTAAGACATAGAGAATGCTATGTTTAGATACGTGGTTCATGATGCTGCTGCATACGATGTGTTCCATCACCTTCGAGACAATGCATGTTAGGCTAATGGGGTGTGGCTTTTTTTCTCTTTCCTTCTAATTTTGACCATTTATCGTTGTTGTTTCTCTCCAAATTTTACAACTGCAACTGGAAACAAAACTAAAGTAAGTGTGTTTTATTTTTCAGTGACAAGGGAGTTGTTTTAATAACTAGGTCTAGATCCACCTTAGTTAATATTAGGCTTACATTGTAAATCTCTTACATTGTAAAACAGTGAGTAATACACGCATTGGCATCGTACCGTACCGGAATCGCGAAAAGTACCTGCATTGCACTGTGTGTGCATGGTTTGTCATTTTTTTCGCACTTGATCTATGGATGACATTAAAATCAAAGATGTTATGATAATGATTTATAAAATTATTTGTTTATTGAACTAAAAGTGCACAAAAACTAACGATAAAATTAAATCGGTAGTAAAAAAAATAAAAAAATCAACATTTTGCCTAGAATACTTAATTTACACATTTCTTTGGTATGTTCTATTTTTGAAAAGCGTGACTCTACTGCCCTCACTTGGAACCAACATGGGTGGGTGATTTAAAAAAAGTATGTATCACGCTTTCGCAACACTGTAGATATAGGAGTTTCGTCTCTCGATCTTCGGCCTATACGTAGTATAGAGCAAATAACGTCACGCTCTCTGCTCCCACTGATTCGCTCTGAATCTCTGATTTAGAGTATGACCGATTACATACACAACAATTGTACACGCTTAAGAAAAGTCAATGGGCTTCAACGTGTGTTTTCAAAAAGAGTTGCCCAGGAATTCAGGGCAACTTGATATGATTTTTGGTATGAAGACTTCCATATTTTAACATGAAAATCAGCACACGGACACTTGAATTGGTTTTACATCTTGTAAATATCGTAGTAACTCAATTGCTTTCCTAAAAGGATACACATTTTCCGTTCAAAACTAAAGCTTCGACAGATTTTCTGCGAGCGTCTTGACAAAAATGTGATACGCACGTAAGCATTTTTCCAACTAATAAGAAGATAGGACGCTTGCGTAAGGAAATGATTGGCATAATTTGAATGCGTATCTCTATCGCCTTTGTAACCTTGAGCGTATAATGGCACCGATGTTCGTCCTACGTGCGCTACTTATGTGGGCGAGTACAATTTGTATGTATTAATATTAACAAAAAACAAGTGGCGTTGAGGTAGTTAAATTCAAATAATTGTAATAGTGAGCAAAAACGCAATTGTCGTGTGTTGTAACGAACAGGCAGTGTTTTTTTCTTTTTTTGTATCTGCGCCCGGTTAAGCTTTTTTAAGTTATACACACGCGTTTGCAACATTTGTTGCAACGCTAACGTCATGTGCAGAAGACAATGAAGTTTTCAATAAAATTGACAATTTTTACCCTTTTTCAGAAGGATTTCGGGAAATCTATTAACACGTAAGTTGGAAGAGGTTTTTCAGCTTTATGTCTGTATGGTTACATTAGGAAAAAGTCAAGGGTGTCGGTGTTAATTTTCATGTCCTTTTGTGACGACTGTACTGTATAAGTAGTGATCCTACACCTCAACACGATGCTGTTGCAATATAATGCAACATCACCGAAACAACAAACTTTTATTTCCGATGGCTACCAAATTCTCTCCTCACCTTGTAAACACGAACAATTTAGTCCTCGGTATTAAGGAGATGTTTCCAAATCAAATGATGATCTCATCGAGCAAATCGTATTGCTAGAAATGTATCAACAAACGTTATTTTCTGAAAGTTTTGGCTCCGTCGTCTTTTACAGTGAAATTCCTGCGTAGAACTAAATTTTCTACGCTAAGCATTGTTACGCGTCTGCGTACACAACTTAGAGAAAGAGCAGCACGGGTGAGGAACTTTCACGGGCATTTTTCATGGGCGTATCTAAAACGCAGGAATCGGATTGTACTGTTTGAATGTTGCAATTCCAACGCGTATAACGCCATAGGCCCTATGAGTGTACGTACGTGTCACGAAGGTAAGATATTCAAAATATTGCGCACGCTAATTACGAGGCGTAATACATTTTATATGTGCACGCACATGCACATGCGCCGGAATTACATGTATTGCTAAGAGCGTTTCACGATTTTGAAGGATAAAAACTGACAAAAAGTTGCTGCTTTTTTCTCTTTCCTTCTAACTTTGACCATTTATCGTTGTTGTTTCTTTCCAAATTTTACAACTGCAACTGGAAACAAAACTAAAGTAAGAGTGTTTTATTTTTCAGTGAGAAGGGAGTTGCTTTAATAACTAGGTCTATATCCACCTTAGTTAATATTAGGCTTACATTGTAAATCTCTAGGACCACAGATGTCTGACTGCGTGCGTATTTGGCTACCATTTATAAAATAGAAAAGGCCCACAGCAATTACCACGGAACGGGGGTATACAGGTGGCTAGGGCCGCCCCATTGCCAACGTTAAATAGGCCTATGGTGTTGCCCGACCTTCACCAACTAGGCTAGGGCCTAGGCGTAATGCATAACGGCTTCAATAAGGTTAGGCAATAATTTCTTTAAAATGCTTTAACCATTCAATCTGCCATGTTTAGACGTAAAAAAATGAATAATAAACGCATTGACATCGTACCGTACCGGAATTGCGATAAGTACCTGCACTGCACTGTGTGTGCATGGTTTGTAATATTTTTGCACTTGATTCATGGATGACATCAAATCAAAGGTGTTATATTAATGATTTATACAATTATTTGTTTATTGAACTAAAAGTGCACAAAAAGTAACGATAAAATTAAATCGGTAGTAAAAAAAATAAAAAAATCAACATTTTGCGTAGAATACTTAATTTACACATTTCTTTGGTATGTTCTATTTTTGAGAAGCTTGACTCTACTGCCCTCACTTGGAACCAACATACGTGGGTGACTTAAAAAGAAAGTATCACGATTTCGCAACACTGTAGGTATAGGAGTTTCGTCTCTCGATCTTCGGCCTATACGTAGTATGGAGCAAATTACGTCACGCTCTCTGCTCCCACTGATTCGCTCTGAATCTCTGATTTAGAGTACGAACGATTACATACAAAACAATTTTACACGCTTAAGCAAAGTCAATGGGCTTCAACGTGTCTTTTCAAAAAGAGTTGCCTAGGAATTCAGGGCAACTTGATTTTGGGTATGAAGACTTCCATATTTTAACATGAAAATCAGCACATGGACACTTGAATTGGTTATACATCTTGTGAATATCGTAGTAACTCAATTGCTTTCCTGAAAGGATACACATTTTTTGTTCAAAACTAAAGCTTTGACAGATTTTCTGCGAGCGTCTTGACAAAAATGTGATACGCACGTAAGCATTTTTCATCTAATAAGAAGATAGGACGCTTGCGTAAGGAAATAATTGACATAATTTGAATGCGTATCTCTATTGCCTGTGTAACCTTGAGCGTATAATGGCACCGATGTTCGTCCTACGTGCGCTACTTATGTGGGCGAGTACAATTTGTATGTATTAATATTAACAAAAAACAAGTGGCGTTGAGGTAGTTAAATTCGAATAATTGTAATAGTGAGCAAAAACGCAATTGTCGTGTGTTGTAACGAACAGGCAGTGTTTTTTTCTTTTTTTGTATCTGCGCCCGGTTAAGCTTTTTTTTAGTTATACACACGCGTTTGCAACATTTGTTGCAACGCTAACGTCATGTGCAGAAGACAATGAAGTTTTCAACAAAATTGACAATTTTTACCCTTTTTCAGAAGGATTTCGGGAAATCTATTAACACGTAAGTTGGAAGAGGTTTTTCAGCTTTATGTCTGTATGGTTACATTAGGCAAAAGTCAAGGGTGTCGGTGTTAATTTTCATGTCCTTTTGTGACGACTGTACTGTAGAAGTAGTGATCCTACACCTCAATACAATGCTGTTGCAATATAATGCAACATCACCGAAACAACAAACTTTTATTTCCGATGGATACCAAATCCCACCTCACCTTGTAAACACAAACAATTTAGTCCTCGGTATTAAGGAGATGTTTCCAATTCAAATGATGATCTCATCGAGCAAATTTTATTGCTAGAAATGTATCAACAAACGTTATTTTCTGGAAGTTTTGGCTCCGTCGTCTTTTACAGTGAAATTCCTGCGTAGAACTAAATTTTCTACGCTAAGCATGGTTTCGCGTCTGCATACACAAGCTAGAGAAAGAGCATCACGGGCGAGGAACTTTTACAGGCGTTTTTAATGGGCGTATCTAAAACGCAGGCTTTGGATTGTACTGTTTAAATGTTGCAATTCCAACGCGTATAACGCCAAAGGCCTTATGAGTGTACGTACGCGCACGAGGGTAAGATATTTGAAATATTGCACACGCTAATTACGAGGCGTAATAAATTTGATATGTGCACGCACATGCACATTTGCCGGTATTACATGTATTGCTAAGAGCGTTTCACGATTTTGAAGAAAAAAACTGACAAAAAGTTGTTGCTTTTTTTCTCTTTCTTTCTAATTTTGACCATTTATCGTTGTTCTCTCCAAATTTTACAACAGCAACTGGAAACAAAACTAAAGTAAGTGTGTTTTATTTTTCAGTGAGAAGGGAGTTGATTTTGATATCGAAAATAAAGTCTCCCAGAAAAATCTGGGAACCTATTTTTTGAAACGTATTAAATCCCATTGACTTTTGATTAGTGTGTGGCGCCACTTTTTCAATGTACATGGGCACATATCCAAATCGGTAGATTTGAAGATCTGCTCTATTTGGGTATGTGGAGGCGTATTACTGTAGAAGAGTTTATGTATTAGCAATCGTGTCTACTAGCCTAAGTCTAGCCAAATGTAAAAATATTCGTCAAACGCTCTTCAAAATGTTACGCTTATATTGTATTTTATATATTTTAGTTTGAAATAATCTCGTATTTCTCTCAACAGGTCTTCTGTTTTACTGTGCCAAAAATTGTCTTATTCCGTTTTACACAACAATACTTCGAAGAATTAAAATGTAACGTTGACGCTAATTATGAACTAAAAATAAAACAATCCTTAGGCCTACGCCTAATTACCCTAGAACGTGTGAGTTAAGTTCGAAAAAATTACAAGTAGGCCCTTATACTATTAGTTTTGGGGATACATAGAAGAAGTAACCGGCTTTTCTAATATACATAATTCTTCTGAGCCTCAATTTAGTATCAAAAAATTTAGCCTACATTTTATGTTAATAATGTTTCACTAGATTTATGCAAAATGTTTGCAACAATTTCATAGAGTAAAATTTGGAAGTATTAAGTTTCATCAATTACTGACAATTATATTAAGTTTTATGGATGTTGGTGAAAACGTATATAGATTTTAATATCCTTTTCAACCTTCTATTTTTTGCGTTTTTTTTTTTGCAGTCTTTTGCGTTAGGATAGAATAGAGCAAATTTCTGAGCTTGATGATGTTGTACTATTACGTCATACAACGATGTATCAATAAATCTACGGTAGTTTCAGAGTACCAAAAAAGCAAAAATCATTGGGAGCTTATCATTTTCATGGCCGTAGAGCCTGGCATTGCGTGGTACTATTTTTAATCAACATTTATGTATATGTATACATATTCATATATATATATATATATATATATATATATATATATATATATATATATATATATATATATATATATATATATATATATATATATATATATATATATATATATATATATATGTATATATATATATATATATATATATATATGTATATATATATATATATATATATATATATATTTATATTGATGTATATATATATATATATATATATATATATATATATATATATATATAAATATATACATATATATATAAATATATATATATATATATATATATATATGTATATATATATAATATATATTTATATATATATATATATATATATATATATATATATATATATATATATACATATATATATACATATATATTTATATATATATATACATATAGATATATATATATATATATATATATGTATATATATATATATATATATATATATATATATGTTTGTATATATATATATATATGTTTATATATATATATATATATATATATATATATATATATATATATATATATATATATATGTATATATATATATATATATATATATATATATATATATATATATATTTATATATATATATATATATATATATATATTTATATATATATATATATATATATAAATATATATATATATATATATTCTTACTTTTATAGACCTAAAACCTAATATACAATATCTGCTACAAGAATTTTACAAAGTAAGCCTACAATGCTAATTTTCAATAGGCTAACTTAACGTTAGGCCTAACGTTAGACATACGACCTCAATTTTTATCAATTTTGTTATTAAAATTAGATAAATTATAAGCTTTGTATGTTTTTTGTAGTAGGCCTATATATCTAATTCAATCAATATATTTTTCCGCCTTTATTTTGTGGTTGTACGTTTCATAGTGAAAAAGAATACCTCGGAGTAAACACGTATACTTTGCTTAATGTTAGGCTATAACGCTTTGCACTAAGCCTAGGATGTAATGTTAGGCCCTAAGTTAGGCTAGGCTAGGTCTTTTCATTGATATTGTTTTATTTTATTTTCATTAATGTTTCCTTCTCCTATAATCTCTGACAATATCAATAGCCTTAATTCTTAATAGGCCTTAAAATGCTTTGTTTTTCACCGGTGGTGAGGAAAATATTTGATGATGACATAACATTTGTTCCCTATGTAGGCGTAATTGTTACGTCTTTAAGTCTTTGAACTAATTGTAGGCTACTTACGTATTCAAGTACGTAACGTTAACTAGCTGAGGAAAAATTCACCTGACATCAAGTACGCCGCGCTTTCTCCGACTTCCAAGTACATGAAGTAGGCATTGTCATGGGTTGTGCAAATGTGAAAACAGTGCACAGTAAATGCAATCACGTCCAATAGAGGAATTTCATCACGTGACTTTAACTCAACTGGACTCCATTTTGCAGGGGAATGGCGTCGTTGCGTTTAAGGCGTCTTCACACAGCTTATTACATCACACGTACAAGAAACATACTACATGATAACTTACCGATACCAGTTCAGTGAATGTTATCATTTACAATTTTTTGCTCGCTTCCAATTTTACTTCATATTTTACTTAAGTATTATATTTTCACTGGTGTACGTTAACATTTTTGCCAGCTGATTGTTCGTTATATTTGGACAAAGCCTACATACCTGATAAAAAAGTGCTCGCTGCAAATTCTAAGCCGTCGCGTCGTACAAGAGAAACCTACTTCGAACGTCGATGAAGATCAGATGGAAATCGAGAAAATGTCTTTTTATATCCCTGCACACATCTATTAGTGCAACTAACGGGACGGCAAAATTTCGGCATAATTATCTTATAAAGATAATCTTTTATAACAACATGCAAACGTATTTAAGTTTAATTAAGTGTACAACAGACGGCAGTGGTATTTACCGACAAAATGGCGATGTAAACAAAGTCTTGTTACGTTAGCTGAAACACCCTTATAGCAGTTCTAGCCGAGCGTCTTGCTATGGGCTATTTCTGGCGTGTATTGTCAGTACAGGCACGTATATATAATAAGGTAGATAACAAACTTCAGAGTAAGGCATGGTGGGTTCTTATTAGAGCGTACGTACACCGTGCGCATACAAGAATGGCATGGATATTCATATATACAGGTCTACTCAGTCGGGTAGACTTACTTTTCTTTAATTTAGGAATCACTTTTGATTCAAAATGCAGTAATTGGTGAACAAAAATATGAATAAATATATCTTGATTATATTTTTATTATCAAATAATACGAAATATACGTAATTTGCAAGTCGAATTATTACAGGACTTGTCTACTTAAACAGCTAAATGTTCATCTGATTCCGAGGGTGTTGTAGTGCGTAATTATTAACATGTGTACTGGTACCGCGTATGCGTCTACAGTACAAGGCGTCGATGATTTTAAAGTTCATTTTAGTAAATTCATGATAGCAGTCATAACTGTCTCCCATGTACAAATTGATAGAGATGCTAGTAAGCCTGCTGTAAATGGGTCTTAAATGTGAGTGGGAGGCGACGGTATCAACGCAACATAGTAATACTAATAATGATAATAATAATAATAATAATAATAATAATAATAATAATAATAATGATGATGATAATAATAATAATAATAATAATAATAATAATAATAATAATAATAATAATAATAATAATAATAATAATAATAATAATAATAATAATAATAATAATAATAATAATAATAATAATAATAATAATAATAACAAAAATAATTATACATTTTATATAGGCGCATTATACCAAACGGTCTCAATGCGCTTTACATAAACAAATATAACATAAGAAAACCTTAAGATACAAACAGTAAGAGAACAAAAACCATACTTAAAAAGATACAAGCAGGATAAAGTTACAAGGTCCAATGAGGAGAACTCATGAAAGGTGTGTGTTATCATAATAATAACAATAATAATGATAATAATAATAATAATAATAATAATAATAATAATAATAATATTAATAATAATAATAATAATAATAATAATAATAATAATAATAATAATAATAATAATAATAATAATAATAATAATAATAATAATAATAATAATAATAATAATAATAATAATAATAATAATAATAATAATAATAATAATAATAATAATAATAATGATAATAATAATAATGATAATAATAATAATAATAATGATAATAATAATAATAATAATACTACTACTACTACTACTACTACTACTACTACTACTACTACTACTACTGCTACTGCTGCTACTGCTGCTACTGCTACTGCTACTGCTGCTGCTACTACTGCTACTACTACTACTACTACTGCTACTGCTACTGCTACTACTACTACTAATAATAATAATAATAATAATAATAATAATAATAATAATAATAATAATCATCATAATCATAATCATAATAATGATAATAATAATAATACGCCATTCACCAAAGTACCATGGCGCTTACAAAGTAAAATAAAACAAAATGAAAAATATCAAATTAAGTGGGTCTTTAAGAGTTTTTTAAATACTGTGGTGGATGAAGAAGTTCTCATGTGGGTAGGTAAAGTGTTCCAGGATCTGGATGCAAGTATTTCAAATCTTTTGTCACCTATGGCAGAATTGGATATGGGTATGTGAAGTCGGGTGGAGTCATTACTGGATCTGAGTTCACGTATGGGTTTCCTTATCTTAATCATATCCTTTAAATATCAAGGCGCCTCACCATTCAGGATTTTGTAGATAAAAAGTAGTGTTTTGTAGGTGACCCGTTTTGATATTGGTAGCCAGTGTAGCTTGCTGATCAATGAACTTGGATCAATTTGTCTACCAACACCGAATATCAGACGCGCTGCTCTATTCTGGAGACGCTGCAATCTTGTCAAGTCTCTACGAGACGTAACAGTAAAGAGTGAGTTGCAGTAGTCCAACCTAAATGTGATCATACAGACCTAACCCTTTGCATGACTTGTATGGCCAGTACTGCGGCGTGACTAGTTAGAGAAGTCACTGTCGCTCATCTTGCCTTCTGCTTCTTCAATTATTAACTTACCAACGCTATACTGCGGTAAGTCGCCTACTTTTTCATTACAGACATTTGCTAATGTGTGTTTTTGTAAAAGTTTGTATCTTTCTTGACCAATTCGTTCAATTATTCGTGAGATGATATCCCTGGTCCGCGATTTAAAATTCCATATTATTAGGGGGCCTAACCAGTAACAGGGTTGTGCTTAGGCTCCACAGTTTCCTAGCAAGCACTGTTTTCGCCTGGCATGACAAGCCATATACATTTTGTTCTTCAAAATTCATGTCTTTTTTAAGTTTGTGTTTGTCACTCCGCTCGCGCGAGCTATACGCTCGCAGAAAACTTCCAACAGCCAGTATCCGCATTGTTAATGTATAAATTAGTAAAGTTTATTAGGACTAGCCTAGTTATTTGGAAGCTTTAGATTTCACGACGCGGAGAAGTGCGACGGGGAAGTTAACCGACAGTGTACGTCGTCGCACTAACTTACCCGTCCTGTTTGTTTTGCACTTCAGTTTTTACGACGGGAAATATGACAGTCATGTGACCAGTCATGCGATTACCCTCGGCGACATATCTAAGTAGGCTAGCGATGTTTGATCGTAGCAGACAACGCTTCATTTATAAGTGCAACCTTTGGAAGAATGGTGAACCCTTATCGAAAAGCAAAAGGAAAAGTCAAGTTTGGATCAACTTCACAAGTGGCCCGAAGTTTATACCCTGTATGATAAACATATGTAAAGTTTTCCAAGATGTACCAGTAGAACTTAAGTGATCTAAGCGCCAATGAAAATGCAAATACTTTATAATTCTTTATTGTAAACTTTACCTTTCACAAATTAAAAAATAACACACACAATTTGAGTCAAATTTTCATTTGATGAGCATAAAAAGGGTAGCAATTGCTCAGTTATGTTAAAAACGCAGATTGGTATAACAACATGACGTCACACACTATCCCAAGTTAAGATACCCTGACACCCAGTGTAGAGCTTCAGGGATAACCAAAAGGTGAAATAGTCGCATGCGCAGAACGTCGAACGTGACGTCATTTCGTTGTAAAAACGTCCGCGTCGTGAAATAAAAAGCTGCCTATTATCGCAACCCACGTACATATATGTTTTTACTGAGCCTGGGACATAAAGCAGAAACGACAGCAATCAGTGAAAGTCAGCCAATAAGAAAACCCAAACAGATCAGATGGGAAGTAAAATACCTGGAACGGGGTATATGACGAATAACTAGGCCTAGCCAAAGCCTTTATTAATTGTGGTTATAAGTTACAGCCAGATATTTACAAAAGGCCTATACCTTTGTCTAAGAACCTGACATGTTCAGTTATATTTCCTGTAAGGTGCAGAAACATTGGCTGGTCTTTGTATAATTGTTACGAAACATATCAATTTCATTCCCCTGGTTATTCAAAGCACACAGCCTCTTGTCTGCTTGCTGACGTGTGTTATTCATTGTGATCACCCTCAAGTGTCAAAGTGTTATAAGCGACATGTCATATTAAGCCTACATGCTCAGATGCAACAAAAAATAAACATAAAATGATCATAGAAAACACTTGTGCATGCAAGGAAAACTTAAAGTCACTGATACATAAGTGAGAGGAATAGTTCATTTAACTTCCATAATACAATACAAACCATGGATTAATAAATTAATGAGGAAAAAATCAAATTGCAAATTTAGATGTAGCCTATAATTTCCCAGAAGTACCGGTGTATCTTCTAGGAGGAAAAAGTGATACATTATTGAGATAAATAGTTAATTTAGTTTCCATATTACAATGCAACCCATGGATTATTAAATTAATGAGGAAAAAATTAACTGCAATTATAGATTATTGCCCAGAAGTACCGTTAGATCTCCTAGGAGGAAGAAGAAACGTTATTCTAAACAAAATGTTTTTGTTTAGAATACAAAATGTTTGTGTTAAGATTTTGTTTACTTGAACGCTTGAATGCCCTTTTATTGGTTTACTGCATAAAGTAAAATTCAGAATAATCAGCTAATGATAAGAAGTGGGCTCATTTCATTAGAGCTGAAAGTAATATGAAACAAAATCAATTTCAATCCAATGTGTAAGCTGATTAATGAGAAGGTGAAAACATGTCTTTCCTAGATGACAATGGTTGACATTGAACATTAAACCACATAATGTGATTTATTTGTCACATTTTCGTACAATTAAATAGATAAAAATTACATAAAACTACATACAATTACATAAACAAATGTGTACAATTTCAAACAGTATCTTCCACTTAATTAATCATTTTGATGACAATTTCAAACAGCTACCATGATCTTCCACATCATCTTCCACATATCTTTTAATATCTGGTTGCTTCTCACATGCTACTTGAACTTACCAGTCAGTCTATGGAGAGATTGAATTATAAAATCAAAGATGAGACCCATTTACAACATTCAAATTTCATATCAACCAACCATTTTTCGAGCGAAAACAGTTCTAAAGCAGATCATGATCCTCCTGAATACATAACGCAATAACTTTCTTATACACTAATCAATCAAAGTAATCCTCTGAATGTAGAAGACAATTGCCTCATGCTCACTGGTTGGTCATAATGGGTTATCCAACATTACATTTTTCTTCCATCTCACTGTTCTTCTATTTTAGTTTCATAGTGTCAAATCCTTCTGCATAGTTGTGCATCCCATTCCCCTCATTTCAGGGCTTCTGACATCTTACCCACATTTCACCAAAACCAAATAAAACTTATGACAAAGATGGTGATGAATCACTTTAAAATTGATTTGGCTGCTAAAATAAAACCAGCGTGTTAACTCTCTTTTGAACTTGTAACAGAGGTTTTAATAAGCTTCTATTAAGGTTCATCTAAATTGGAGGTACACCTTCATTTACTCACATTCAATATAATTGGAATAAATTAAGATCACTTCAAAGCTTATAAATGTCATTGTCTAATAAGATTCTACTTCCAATGCTTATTGTTAATCATAATTTGTTGCCTTTAAAGTCTAACCAGTTTTAATTCCATGTGCACAATGAAAGAGGCTCTATACACAAACTATGAAGTAATATCACCTGTTTCTTGCAGTTTTATCAATTAACTGAATATGTAATTTTCGTACAGTGTAAGGACACAGCCTCACAGAGAAATACTTCATAGTCACATTTTATATTTGACATTCAAAATGGTTAACAAGCATTCTGTTTTATACAAAAAGACACTACAAACAGACACATTTGCTCGAATGTCTCTGTGTATTTTCACTATTTTGTGAGCATCAACAATTACATGTCAAAAGATGAATGCATGTAACATTATCTATATTAAGAGAAAAAATTATTGTACGTATTGCATACATCACCATGCAGGTAAAGATTTATAAGGGATAAGATATTCAATTTATCTTCAATGATATGACAAAGAAATATATGATATTTCTCTTTTAATTCATTATTTCCCTCACAGCCAATTTTCAAATACACTCCACTCATTAAAGGACTATGGACATCTAGAGACAGCATAGACTTATTGGTGCAACATATGATGTGAACCATTAGAATAGCAAAAGATTCCAACATAATTGGTTTAAAATTTACTAATTTACTGCATCTATAATATTTAACTGGCATTGTACAATAATCTGTGACATGAATGGGGGAGGATCATTTATTACCTTTTGAAAAACCTTTGTTTCTTATTCTTCTGTCCATGAAGTGTGAAATATTGCATTTGACTTGGGGCATAATGTTTTGGAACTTGGTCATATCCCTTATCATAATGTATCTAGAAAAGACATTATGAAATTCACAAGTAGCTGAATTTGAAGAACAGAATTTAAAGAATCACATAAAAATGTTGAGATGTGTTCCCCCTACTATGTCACAAATTATGCACAATTTTACAAATCTTTCACTTTATTCTGTCATACCTTGAAAATGAAGTAAGTCTTTTACAATTTTGAAAAATATTCTTCTCAACATTTCAGGCTCTTTTACATATCTTAAATTTGCTAGATGTCTATTGTCTTTTAAATGGGTATCTTTATTTTGGTAAACATTACATTCATGCTATAGCTTACAAAGTGTAGCAGTTTTCAGGGTACTGTCAATATTAAATTTCATTGCAAAGAATGGTACAGTCTGGAAAAAATTCATTATTTGTTTCTAAGTCTGGTTGGGCAACTCTTCTTGAATATACATCTGGTACTTCTGAAACATTGAGGCTGTCCATACTCCGTGTAAGGTCATTGACACCACAGAAATTGTCTATAAAAGAGTCATACAAAACTGAATGTTACTCAACATTTTAAAATATCACAATTGTTTTACAAAAATTAGAATTTAAAGTTTTTGTTTGCATTAGTTAATTTTTCCTTTCATAAGACCCATGGTATCAAAATCCTGACACCGCCACTAATCAGCCCTACCATTTCTACAAACTTCAAAACAGTACAGTACAAATAATGTAACATTTTCTAGAACAACTGTTAATCACTGACAAATACTGTGCATATACAGTATATTCTGTTTGGTACTCAGGTCCAAGCACAAACACAATTTCATGCTGGAAATTGTGTATACTGTACCTTACATAAGCCATTGATAAGATTGTTTAAATGTTACTTTGTTTCAGGAGGAGTAAAAATTCGTTTCGATAACAAATGTTTCAGGATCAACATAAAGGTACTCAACTGGACGTTGGGCTTTGTGTTATTTGTAACAGAGAGTTAAACAATGAAAAAGACATTGTCAGAATAAAAGAAAAGGGAACGGAAGGAATAATAAGAGCTAGTCACGCATGTGGAGATAAGATTCATGTAGCAGCTGGTCAAGTGGTTCATCAAAAGTGTCGTAACCGGTATTGCAACCCAATATTAATCAAACAACAAAAACACAAATGTTTAAATGAATCAGAACAAAGTCAACCCATAAACATACAAATTAACACTTTGCAATCTTCTGATCGAAAATTTAAGAAAATATTGCTTTTTCTGCGGCAAAAGTGCTTCTATTTACGGCGACAAAAGAGGTTTTGATGTTTATTCCGTCAGGTCCACAGATTTGTATGAAAATATTGCGGATACGTGTTCACTAAGACCTATTGGCAATGGCGTAGCCAGAAGAGGGATGGGGGGTTCAGATTTTAATCCGTCGGTTCAGATTGGTGCCGTCGGTTCAACAAGCTTTGACATTTCAGGTGTTTATTATGTTTTTAGATTTCAAAAGGGCAATTTCTCAGGAAAAGGTTGTTCGGTAATAATATATTAAACATTTGTGCGATTTTATATTTAAATACATGAACCAAGACACAGAGAATAAGAAAGAGGGGAGAGGGAGAGAGAGAGAGAGAAAGGGCAGGGGAAAGGGAGGGGGTGTCGGTGGGCACGTGCTACAGAACAGGCTCATTTTAAAAGTTTGACAACATTCACACAAGTTTGTAGTAAATTATTGAAACCTTTCTTTTAGACAACCCATATTTTTCAAAGAGTGACGATAAACCTAACCATGTACAAATGTAAACAATAAAACATTATATTTCCACGTTATGCATTTCATGAATTTGTATTTTGTATATGTATTATAGCTCTCTTTGACATGAATTTGACTTGTATAATACACCTTCTTACTATGCGTTGTGACATACTTTTTTGCCCTTGAAATGTCAATTTTGCGAGAGCCACTGAACCATACGCACACAACCTTTGGTGTCACCTCAACTACACCACTAAATATCTTGTCGGTTCAATTCAATTCTCCCCTACCCCTTCCATGTACAAATCCTGGCTACGTCACTGCGTATTGGTGATGAATGTGTGCCACAAATTGGTTTAAGACTCGCACTTGTAGGTCTTCTTCATGCAGCTGGTGCCATTTATCATCAAACTTGTAACATTACAGTATCCGCCCCATGAACACTACTCCATCTTGGTTTTCTGTGCCTGTGGCATTCTAGTGACCGCATGAACGATTACTTGACACTAACATGCGGTCAATGAAAAGTTTCAAGTTTCCTATTACATTTCCACGTTACTCCACTTTGTATTGTAACACAATTTGTGGTCAAATGATTGCGCAATACATGGTCAACTCGTTCATGGAATGTCCTTGAAACTGGGTGAAAATGACAGTGGCAGTTTCATCCCGTCCGTGTTTCGAAGGGCGCTTTCTTCAAAGGATATCAATTTTAGGACTTGGCGTAATATTCCACTATCAATACAGACAGGAAATAACAAGCGACAGGCACGCGGAAGACCAGAGGACGTACACAAAGAAAAAGCGTTTGAGAAAGTGGTTGACTATTTAAAGGGAAAATAAAAACAAGCAAAAATCTTTATCCGAACTCGTAAAAATGGGTAAGTATTGCAACATACCATATAGTACAAAATATATCAAAATTAAACTTCAAGAATACTTTGGAAGTTCACTTCTGATATCTGAGGATGAAGGGAATGCAAGTGTACTCACATTCAGCAGAATAGCTTACTCACTTTTGAAAGAAGTTTATAATCGCTCAAAGAAGCAAAATGCAGATACAGAAACAGAATGGATGATTGAAACAGCTGCAAAGCTAACACTGAATGATATTAAGAACATCAATTCGCCACCTCAGTATGCATCGCCGTCAGACATAGCGTCAAACGATGAAAGCCTCGAATATATCCACAAAGCCTGCAAATACTTTTGTATATGAAAATGAGCCTTAACGAGTTGGCTACATTTGCCCTGTTTGGCAGTGGCGTAGCCCTCAATATTTGTATCCGTCTGTTAATATTTTAATTCGTTAGTTCAGATTTGTACTTATCGGCACACCTATTCGATTTTACTTGCCTGCCCCCCCCCCCTCCCACCCTCAGCCCCCTACATGACTTGTCCTTCTCCTTAAAAAAAAATCCAGCAAATCATAGCCACAAATTTAATGTAGCAAAAAATGAGACTACTTATCTTAATAAAAGTTACCACTCATCCACGCAATAAGGACTTCATCCATTATTAATATGATACTCAACGCCAACTTCCACAATAACCCAGAACCAACAGGAGAACAAATACAATGGAGCCATTGATAAGGGAAATTTGATCTTAATTACTTGTGGGTTTTCAGAATAAAGAAAATAAAGGGGAAACGTCTGACCCGACCTGCTTATATATCAGGTCGGGTCTGACGGTTTGAAACTTTAAGGAGCAGAACAACTAATGTACCAATATGGAAATTCTAACTTCACCACTAAAGTCTTCTACTGTCTGTATTCAATTGATTCAAAGTGCCCGAAAAGGAAAAAAAATAATCCGAATCACTGTGCCCCGTTACGATCACTATAACTTTAATCACAGATGTAAAACTTCTTTTGAATGTTGACGAGATTTCAAGTATCCAGACCTCAATGGTTTATAAAAAAAATACAAAAGGACAGTGGCGTAGCCAGACCAAGAAATTTGGTGTGGCCTTGCAAAATTTTCGGGGGCTAAAATTGGCGGAAGGCCATTTGTTTATCTAATAAATAAACAATATGTACCACAGGTTTTAGACATTTCTACCTCTACTCTTTTAAAAGGTTGCCTGAAATATTAGATAAATTAAAATATTTAAAAGACTTAATAAAATAACAGCCCTCTCCCTTCCCACTTTTCTGTTGTGCCAACAAAAACAAAAAAGCTAATATGGCCTCATGCCTAGCCTGAGAGGATTTCACTCTTTTGGTTTAGCCGATTGAGACATTGGGATATCAAGAGAAAATTCAGACACTTTATCAAATTGAAGAAATTTGGTAAGGTTATTTGAAATTTTGGTCAAAATTATCCTCAAAATATTTCTTAATTTTTGACAATATTTTCCTTAAAATCGAAGAAAATTCCCTAAAGTGACTGAAATGTCCCAAATTTTAGGAAAATTGCCAAAAATGAATGAAATTTCTTTAAAATTGTTAAACAATTCATCAAAATTTTAAAAAGAGTGCCCGAAAATGAATTAAATGAATTAAAACAAATATTTCCTGAAAATAAAGGTAAAGTTGAGAAAAATTTGGTAAAATTAGTTGAAATTGTTGTCAAATTTGTCAACAAACTTTCCAAAAATTGAAGAGAATTGACACATATATTCTCCAATTTGAAAAAAATTGGCTAAAATTTGAGTACATTTTCCGTAAATTGCCTAAAAATGAACAAAATTGTTTAACATTCTGCAAAACAATAACACACAAATAAACGCAATGCCTCTTAAATTGACAAACAATTCACCTAAGATTTAAGAAAAGTGCCCAAAAATGAAGAACATTTTCCGATTAGCAACAGCGTCGGTGAGTTATCAGTGCATAATTGTCTCCCTTGTGACCGGGAAATTGTTTGTGAATCGGTTGTGAATTTCTTTTCACAATTTGGGGCATATATTTTGTTTGGGGCCAGAATTCTATTTCTTTTTTTTTTTTTTTGGGGATGGGTCGTCTAGAATTTCATGGGGGAGTATAGAGGAATCCCCCTTCCGGGGAATCCCCCTTTCCGTGGCTACGTTACTGGAAAAAGGATTTAACACCCTCGGATATATTCAACAATGGTATAATAAAATGAAGTACAAAATATAACAGCTTTAAAAAAAAAAAAAAAAAAAAAAAAATTGCGCGCCTGTCACAAATGAACTGGTACCTTTGACTAAAAAAATATATGCATAGCTGTTCTCTGAAACGGTGACAGCATTTAACTTCAATTTCTATTCGTTGAGAAATATATTTCGTGTGATTTATTGTGCCGCATGACTGACTGTCCTTGGTCCCTCATATCAGCAACTTAATAAGTCCTACATTAATTCTTTGGTTGAAAATCTCTACCTTTAGAGCTCTGCTCTCTAGAGAGGATTGTTTCCCCTAACAATGTAATCCTGGCCACGCCACTGGCCACTGGGATATGCTGCTTTGGTCTATCCCATTAGGTGTAATGAAACAAAGACGGGAATTGGCAGAGTCAATCCCTCCCCCTCTTATCACCACACAAGTTTGAAGAAATCCTGGCGATTCGGGCTTGGTCCACCATCCACTTTCCCTACACAGTTGCAAAGGGAGTTACTTTTACAAGTCTCTTTTGGATAATTTTTAAATAACTTTTAAATAATCACGCTTGTCATTCGAATTATACTGATGTAAGTCTGATTTAGACCAACTGGCCTACACCCTCTCCACCGAATGTGACTTTGGGTATAGAGCAAAATTCCCTATAGTAGCGGAACATACCAGTAGGCCTGTACAATATGCTATACTTACTAGAGAAATGAACGGTAGAAAATGAATGTATATATCATCGCCCATATGTGGTGTTCACTTTGTTCCTAGCGTAATAAAATGTTTTATTTTTGGAAAATTTCCTAAATTTTAGGCATTTTTTTTTAAATTTGGGGCATTTTACTTCCATTTTTAGGCAATTTCTTTCCATTTTCAGAAATTTTCTTCGATTTTAGGAATTATCACCCATTTTGTCGAATTTTGTCAAATACGTTTAAAATGTTATACGAATTTCCAAGCTTACCCAAATTTCCAATTTCAAAAAAAAAATATCTTTATTTTAACAATTTTTAATCTCGAATTCTGTTTTTTTAAATTTTTTTTTACAAGTTTTAGAAAATCAAAACTACCAAACTACTTTGGTACTATGCAGCTATGGTAATGGTACCATTTATTTTCGCCTTCCACTTTTTCATCTCCTGCCCCACCCCCAACCCCCACCCCAATCCAATTATATATTGCTATGCGGTTCAGCCTACCATTAATGAATTTTTTTTTCAATCGTGAATAAACTGGTCAAACCATCTGCATATGCATTTCAAGGAGAAAATAATGAAATAATATTTACATTAAAGGAAACAAAATAGGTATAACTGTTTGCTTGTGAAAGCTTAAAACAAAATGATACAC
This sequence comes from Chiridota heheva, assembly GCA_020152595.1. Lineage (NCBI taxonomy): Eukaryota > Metazoa > Echinodermata > Holothuroidea > Apodida > Chiridotidae > Chiridota > Chiridota heheva. Next base: position 1,258,080 of record JAIGNY010001047.1, on the reverse strand, counting down.
TATATTATTCTATTTTTAAATTTCCTGACTGACAATAATTTGTTTCATTTCATTCATTGTTGAATACATGCATTTATCCCTTATATCCGCAAATAGATTGAATAGAAGTGGCTCGTCTGTTTCTGTTTTACAGCTTAGATCACTATAAGATATATATAAACCAGTTATTTTGGGAGTTTTCTTGGAATTTGCTTTTTCTAGGTTTTAATTTTGGATATATTTTTGAAATCAGTTGCTTCATACAACAATGGATGAAGGGTTGTTATACCTAAAGGAAAAACAACGATGACTGCTGTGCAAGGATTTTAATTTCGAAACAAAAGCTATCCTAAGTGCAACAATTAATTGCCATATCTTTAATGGGTTTTAGCATTTATTTCCGTTACAAGTTAAAGGTATACATGGACGTGTAAAGGCAACAATACTGCAATAGAACCCCGAAAAAAACAATTAAATCAAAATTGCTTAAAATCAACCATTGTACAGTTGTGCATCGTTTTGAAATCTCAAGCATGAATATTGAAAGTTTGTTTGCAAGGCAGTGGCGTGGTGGTCATGTTTTACTGGGGCAAAGGAATTTAAATGCCCCCTAAAAAAAATGCTCATAGGGTAAAACGTTTGACACAAAGTTGTCATGTACTGTTTAGTTGGCACCGTTTAGGAAATTGGTTAAAATCAGCGTTTCAAATCTAGGGGCGAATCCCCGGAGGCCCTGCGTTTTAATGTGCTTTTGACTGTAGAATATTGCTCAATGTTGTGTTAATTCCAGGGTCTTAGCAATCCGTTTAAAATTGCTTAACATTGTGTCAAATTTATAGCGCAGTTTAGGGACAAAGCCCGTTGTACCGTTTATATGGCACCGTTTAAGAAATTGCTTAAACTCAGTGTTTTAAATCTAGGGTAAAAGCCCTGGTAGGATTTTAGCTTTTGAATTGCTAACAATTGTATCAAGTCCACAAGGCATGTCTCGCGATTTTGAGAGTTGAAAACTGCCTAATACTGGTCAACTCCAGTGTTGAAGCCCATTAAGGGGTCCAAGGGGCGATGCTATTGTAAAGTCCTTGGTTTTAGCAACAAGTTGCTTAGAATTGTGTCAAATCTAGGGGCGAAGGCCCCGGAAGTACTACGTTTTTTGTGATTTTGATAACAATCTTTTTTTTGAAAATGTGTCAAATCTATGCGGCGAAGCCCCTAAAAGCCCTGCATTTATCGTGATTTTGATAGCAGAGAAGTGCTTAATATTGTGTCAAAATCTGAAATCCAGGGTCGAAGTTCTGATAGGTGTCCAGGGGCAAAGTCCTGAAAGCCCGCCCTATAAGCTACTGCCAAAATAAACATATTTGATATAGATATACCATATGTCTATTAATAGGAACATGCATAACACACGAGAATGTTGAAGTCATGCAGCCATATTGTTCAGATGTTACGATAAGATGTCACTTTTCATTCATATCCTTGAAATGTTAAAAAGCATTATGTTAAAAAACAGAATTTTTGCTGTTTCGCGCCTAAAACCCTAGCTTTATTGTCTAATATTTCTAATATTTCGAAAACGGCGTGGTTAACATATCAAATAGGAGTGGAAAAGTTTAAGCCATGACAGTAATGAAGTTATTTATGTGAGTTCCCTAGCAAAGTTTTTTTTCCCAGATGTATTTCAAATTTGAAATATGTAACAATTATATTAAGCTTTAACGTTAGGATAGCAACGGATCATGGGAAATGTCACAAAATGGCGGCTTTCATGTAGAAAAATGTTCCTATTCTTAAAAACATTTGTGTTTCCATTAATAGGCATGCTCCGGGACTGACTGTGCAACATTTATAGTGTCTCACTTCATTTTATTTGACTGAAAATTACTTCCCAAAATAATCATGAAATGCGCCATCAAAGCCTTCACCTTCTCCCAAATCCGTTGCACGAGTTACTCATTGGGCATGCGCACCACTGCTGTCAAAAGCCCAGTTACCTTAATTAATAACCATTATCCCCTTATCTCCTGCATGGTATCATCGTTCAGAAAGAAAAATTATCTTTTAAAGTGGGGATAATAAACAAACGTGAACTTTGTTTTTGTACATATAGTATAGATAGTACAGCCCGATAAAGAGAATCGTGCAGTTTGAAAACAGGCCTACATAAAGAATTTAATGAGTTTAGAGTTGTAGTGACAACATGGCCAGATTTAGCAATGGGCAGCATGGACAGTTGCTCATGGACCTCTACAACTATGGGGCCTCCACATATTTCATGAAAAAAAATTGTAAGGGACAAATGTGGTGGCAACCTGTTAATTTGCATTGGTATGAGTGGCAGCAACCTGTTCATTTGTACTGAAAATTGGGCAGGCAAACAGGCTTACAAAATGAAAAATCTTGAACATAAATTTACTTCACAAATCACCAAATACTGCATCACTTTGCATCTAAACACCCTTAATTATTCCAAAAAATTCCAAAGGGGTACACCCCTCCACTTACATCCCCCCCCTCCCCGGGACGGCGGTCATTGAAATAGTGTGGGCCTCCACTCCTGAAGTTGCCCATGTGCCTCCACATGTCGAAATCCGGCCCTGAGTGACAGAGTGACAGACTTAAAGCAGCTGGCGGCCCCCATCCACCATCGAAATATACTTGCTCTTATAACTCGTAGTTACTCGATACTGTAGGAGCTATTTCGGTTATAAGAACATCAACACGTACGTTAATCTAAGCGCAGTTACCTTAGGCAAGTATAATGTTATAAACATCTTCAACATGTATGAGGAATTTATTGACACTTTTCGATGTTTCTGTTTGTTGTCTTTCAGTTTCAGCATTGTTATCAAAATATCTATACTTTAATCGGTAAATATTCGTCAACAGTATAATACTTTGAACTTAATTACAATACTAATTCAATAGTACTAGAAGCATTATGCTAAATTTAGACCACTACAAGTAGTTTTTCATCACCTATTCGTGTGAAACGAGGGGCACTTGAAGAGCAGCATAGGGCTTTCTTTGTTGGCTGCAAGCAGCTATATACAAATCTGTTCTGCAAGCATTTTCATATCCACATGTCGGTTTGAATGTGACCAGATGACAAACAAACGTGTGTCAGCCGAGATTTCTTCAAATGCTGGGAAAAAGATCTGTGATTTTTTCCGTCATTTTTAATTTTGAACTAGAGAACGGCGTTTCACGAGCTACTTGCTTTCGCTGTTCGATGCCAAAATGACTGGTACCCGATGTGCATAGAAACCTTAACAGTAACAGTTGACTGAATTTTTAAAAATCCATCCACAAAAATGTGTGTGTGTGGGGGGGAGAATGGGAGGTGTAGACTACTTTATTTCCCATGTAGCCTCTCACTTTTTGATTTTTGTCATGAAACATATGTTAAGCCTCAATAATAATTTTGATATTATATTTGCAAAATAAGACAATCTTTCACATCTCTGTGGCATGTAAGAGATTTTAGCTCGAGGGGCAAACATGATTGGGAACAAAAACATGAACATCAGTTGAATTATGATTATAAATCAAACATGTGTATTAATCATTACAAGACAATGATTTTTAGGAAGAAGGAGGGGAGGGAAGGGGGAGGCAATTTTCTTCCGAAGGACAAGCAGTCCATGTTCTTTCATGAAATTTGATAAACATTTAGTCGAGAAACTGGAACTTGCAATCAAATTTGTCAAGTGCTGTTTTAAACAGTATTTCAAAATTCATTTTAAAGCTCTTCATAAATTACTTCTATTTACCATTGATGATTGCATTAGATGTCTATAGACTAAGAAACTATAGACAGTGTCAGCGGCGTATCTAGCTTCAAGAAATCATGGGATGCGGCATCCAACCGTGACTTTTGATGCCAAGGTTCAAAAAGTGTTGTTCAAAAGTCCTTGATAATACTATTTTTGCAAAGTGGAATCTGGACCTTTCAATTCCGCGGACCCCTGACTAAGTCACTTAAAGATACAGCTCTGAGAATTGCTGAGAAGTTTTAACGAGATTAAGTACTGGGAATGCATGATGCCTTTCCCTTTCTAAACCACCCAAGTGCAAGAGATCATTATCACAAACATTGTATCACATTGTAGTTCAAATTAATAAGATCATTGTCCATAATATAATTACTCACAAAATGTTTAGCAAAATCTGTCAGTCCGGCAGCATGCCTATTAATGGGAATATAAATGTTTCTAAAAATGAGAACATTTTGCTACATGGAAGTCGCAATTTTTTGATATTTCCCATGATCCTTTACTATTCTAACGTTAACAGGTTAAAGCCTTATGCAATGTTACACTTTTTAACTTTGAAATACGTCTGGGAAAAATATCTTTCCTAGGGGGAAACTTAAAACTTATGGAAATACCTTCATTACTGTTATGGCTACAACTTTTCCACTCCTGTTTGATATGTTCACCACGCCGTTTTCAAAATATTAGAAATGATAGACAATGGAGCTGGGCTTTTAGGCGGCAAACGGCCATTTTAAAAAATCAAATATTTTTCAACACAATGATTTTTGATATTTCAAGTATATAGAATATAAACTGTGACATTCTATTGCAACATCTGAACAATATGGCTGCATGACTTTAATATTCTCGTGTTATAAATGTTCCTATTAATAGGCATGCCTCTGGACTATGTGTGGATGGGAGCTTCATGGTAATACTGATCTTACTAGCTCAGTTTTGTAATCTTAAATAATACTTTTCAAAAATACAGATTTTCAGAAATGTTGAATTTAGTGTGCTAAAATAATGTTTGTTTGGTGGTTAGGAAATAGCAATCATCGTACAAAAATTGCGGCCATTTTGAAATTCAAATATTACGAGTGATTTGTAAACTTGCAGTCAATTCTTATTACGTATTATGAGGTATCAATCTCTACTCCACAAGTTAAGGATACTAAAACAATGTTTAATGAAACAATGCTTTCTTAGATCTGCCTTAGTACTAATTAAGCTAGAATGGTGCCCATTTTGAAATTTATGATCAAAAAAATGGAATCAACCTCAGTTTTACAATTTATGGTATACGGATGAAAAGAAAAAAAACAGTGCCCCAGAAATATAACAAAACTAAACGAAAAATTACGCAGTGACCTTTATAACCAGTTCACTAACAGAACAAAGTTTTCTCTATATTCTTTATTCTTAATAGTTAATGAATATTAAGTCTATATTCTTTTGACAATATTTTCTACGTTTTGTATCCATTAAACAAACTTGCTTCGACACGGTCATAGCCCTTTTAGTGTATCATTAAATCCATAAATAGCTCTGAATGAAAATGCACTTTCGTTTTTGACTTTTTAAGTTATTGGATTTTTGGATTAAAAATCAGGCTATAAAAAAATATATTTTCGTACTCGACAACTTTAAACAAGCAAGAGATCTGAGATGCAATCTGTGTAGTTTCAAGCAATTCAAACGCAACGATGCAGCAGTTTCTGTTCTTGAAATTTTCTATATCCATTTTTGTTTGGAAATACACCAAAATCATGCTCATATTATACTGGTTTTTAAAGATAAGTATTGGTAAGTTTGTATTTATATTTTCCAACTTATGTTCACGTTCTCTGTACATACCCATCTGTTGATGGTATATTTTTGTATCTCTCATCGTTTTTACCGCCGGGCGTTTTATACCTACCATATATCCACTCTTCCGTTAATCAAAATACCCCTTCTATCATGTATCCTAAACTTTAGATTCACCTACCTATCCTGATCAATCAATCCATCCATCAATTCATTTTGCAGCCATGTGCATCCATTCACCCATATTTAATTTTGTTCATGTTTTCACACATCTAATGTATCCACTCTTCCGTTTATCAAAACACCCCTCCCTTCTATTATGTATCCTAAACTTAGACTCACCCACCTATCCCTGATCGATTGATCCATCTATTAATTCATTTGGCAGCCTATGCATCAATTCACCAGTATTTAATTCTATTCATGTTTTTGGCAATCTATCTATCCATCATTTTGATATAGTCATCCACAGACAGATTTATATACTCCAGCGGCACATGAAAATAACAACGCCAGCACATTCTACAAACTTTTAACGTATTTATCCACAGTTAAGTTGAACCTCTTGAAATATAATTTAACTTGTTCGAAATTGGCAAGTTTTAAAACAGGGCATCCTACAAAAGGAAGACCACCCAATTCCAGGTTCAGTGCAAAAGCACATCTATTTATAAACCCACCCAGCGTCGTAACCGAAGGGGAAGGAAAGGGAGGGGGTGGGGGGAGGGGGAGAGTGGGGAGGAGAGGAAGGGGGTCCGAATCCAACCCTCATCCACTCTTTTCCCTAAAAGTTTAAAATAATGGGATAATATTTGTTTGTTTTTATTAATTTTTGCTTTTCAAAAACAACATTTTCTTATAAAGTTGGCTAAATTTAAACACTTCATATTGGGAGGGAGGTCTATGCTACGCAACTGAGCCCACCTTAATAGCCAGTAACTCAATCCTTACATATTTTCCTTTAATATCTGTTTACAGGCTGGGATGGATCAAGTAGTGCCACTTTGGTTGCCGAGTTAAATGAGTCTTTCGTTCTACCATGCACTACTGAAAATAACAACCCAGCAAGATGGTATGGCGGCATCAATGACACACTTATTTTTTTTGGCAAGCAACCAATGAGAAAGAAAATATATCCGAACTTCCACATGAGAGACAACGAATCACGAAATGTTTATGACATGCTTATTACCCATGTGCAACCAAAGGACAAAGGGAATTACACTTGTATTGCTAAGAACGTCGAAAGAAGATATTTTCTAAATGTTCAAGGTAAACATCTCATTATTTATACACACTTCGTGTTAGATTCAACGCGAGAGCCTTTTCCTTTTTCGGTGTTGAACAAGTGTTGGGACAATATGACCACAAATTTGATAGCTTACTGAATAGTTCGAGGTACACGGTATACTACCACAGTCCTTATAAAAGCGATGGTTACAAGTAAATGCAGCCATCAGGGCGGGATTACGGAGGGAGGAGGGGGAGGGGGGAACTTTTCCCCCACTTTTTTCACCATAGATATGCATTTCAGCCTACCGGCAGGATACGGGAGTCAAAAGGGGCACTTGCAAAATAGTGTCACACACTTTCTTGTTTTAGTTGTAAACTCAATTAACTTCAATCAGCCAATCTTTTGTAATTGAGAGGCAAGGTGTGCAAATACAGCCATCCACATTCTTTAACTTTATCCAATGACGAACTCCATTGGCATACCTACACACTTTTAAGTTTTACTGATATTTTTTTGTATTGCATTCTTGTTTCTTATGCCAAGTTTAGAATATTTAGTCCCGGTCATATAACTTTAACTTCTTTAAGAACAGGTTTTCTTTCTTTTTTTCTTTTTTTTGGGAGGGAGGAGGGGGGGGGGGGGGAGGGGGTTGTATTATTGTATTAATTTTTTGGGGGGATTTCCACTTGGCTCTCCAAAATTTTGTACAATAAATGTTTTGAAAAATTCCCCTTCCCCCACTTTTCTTCGGCAAGTCCCGTCCCTGGCAGCCATCATACGTGCAAGTGCATGGTGTAACATATACCTTGAGGAAATTACTAGTATGTATTCAAGTGAACGAATCATGACAATATTGAGCCACAAGTCCCGTGGGGATTGCCCATAAAGTGTAATTAATACACATTCGTGACTCCAAAATCTTCAAATATACCAACATGTAAAGAATACGCATACTAAATAAATTATGTAGGCTACTAGTATTCGAGTGACTTCCAAACGAGCACTACATAGCTTATGGAATTTGCATACTGAAAGTTGAATGACCTTTGGATGGTCACTTTATGGCATTGGAACAAAAGACATTTATTCTCATGTTGCATAGGGCATTATCAAACATATTAGATGATATTAATTTATACTAATTATCTATCTTATCAATTGCTTTCCACAAAACTGTTTGCTAAGAATGTTTTTATTTCCAAATCATTTCTGAAAAGTGTTGCTGGTTATAGTTATTTATCACAGTGGATGTTTGATTTTGTTTAATAAATTTTTTATGACATCAATAAATACATAAATAATTTACACTGGTTGCTTTCAATGACATTTGTCGATGAACGAATTGTGAACAAATTGTGAACTTGCTCAGAATACATCCTTAAATATTTTACACTGGCTGCTTTCAGAAAAGCAAAACTTTTTTCTGCAGTAAAGAACACAACATACTGGGCGAACAATTGTCCTGCTCTCGGTGTACCAATCTTATAATGAGTCTTGGTTCTCAGAGCTGTTTCTCTAGTTGGCTTTTCCAAATTAGTTAAACAGTTAAAGGAATATTACCATGAATCATTGTGTAGCTTTATGGTTAGAGGAATAGTAAAGAAATCAATTGGTGATATAACATTTTTAATTTCTGATTGCATTTCGAATATTTCATCAGTATTTTTTTATTAAATGGCTGGCGCATTGTACATTTTGATGTTATACTTTAGCTGTCAAGACAATTTTTTAAAGTGATTTTATGAACTTGTTTTTTTCTTCTATATCATGAATATTAGGTACACACCAACAGACGAAAATCAGATGTGTTTGGCAAGCGCATGCTATAAACTATAATAATTTACAAACATTGTTTCAAATAATTGTAAAGGTGTAATCAATTTCCTATATCCTCATTTATTTCTCAATTTGTCCTCTTTCAGGCCTTTCTTATACATCCACATGCAAAATCATGGAATATTCCTCTTATTAACGAGTGCCATGCACGTTCATTTTTCGCAGGTGTAAGATATTACAACACCAATATTATCATTGAATCATTGAAGTCACAGAATGGTGATTTTGATATTGTGGTTTATACTTACAGAGACGTATGACGAATTGGATGTTCCCATAATCGTTGCTGAAGCAAATAAATCAGTGATACTTCCATGTTTTACCGATAATACCAACGAGGGAAGATGGTATGATGTTAACGAAGATACGTTGATATTTCTCGGTACGTTTCGCATGAGAAAGAATGTATATCCCAATTTTTTCCTGATAGCAAATGACACAGCTAATATCTATCATATGCTTATTGAAAACACAGTACTGGAGGATGAAGGAAACTATACTTGCACTGCTGGAAACATCAGAAGAATGGTTTGTCTCATTGTGCAAGGTAGAACAGCTCTATCATTTTCAAATGTTTGACTATGTTCCTTGTTTCTAATGTAGATAAATTAAGTATATCATAATAAAATCAGAATTCATCGACTAGAGATCTAAGGATATTATCAATTCTGATAGATTGATATTATCAATTCTGACAAGTTATTTAAAATATCACTTTTAGTATTTGATCGATCAAAGCTTGATCAATTTAATTAATGTAAATGTGTGATGTATGATTAGGCAGACAACTCTAAATCTCTATGCAATTCTTTAAATTTCTTTTCAAAATATTAATTACTGCAGCTTGAAAAGGTCTAGTCATTAAAAGCTAGAATTTCATTGGTAGTATAATAATGACATAAAAACATCAAATCTTTACAAATTAAAAGAATTAGGAACGATACATTAAAATAGGTTTTTATTAAAGATCCAAGGTCGCCCTGTAATACACCACAAAACATATTATTGCCTGAGATCTCAAAATGTTGTAAAATGGTCCCTTTAAATCGATTTTGAAAAAATTGTATTCTAACTTTGTTTTTTTTTCTCTTGACATCCATATACCATTTGTAAATATTTTCCCAGTCTGATAACATTTACGAGCAATGAATAAAGCAAGATGACAAGTCGCATGCACAAGGGTCAACTTTACTTCACCATACAATCATCATACAATTTTCCCAGGAAATGCCACAAAATGACTAATATTGTTTGACTTTTGACTTTTACTTCTCTTCTTCATTCATGAAACTGAATTTACCTGTTTCACACATACAAATATAACGCCGATATGTGACTGAATTTTTTAAGCCTTGTTATTTTTCCCGTATGAAGATCTTTCCTCACAAAACGCATAGTTACATCAAACGTTCAAATGATTATAAAATTGTTTTCAATTTTATTTATATATCTAAAAAAATATATTTTCTTCCAACAAAATGAATTTGAAATATGTATTGTGTGATTGTTTGGCCCGTATTTCGTTCCTCAGTTCTTCCAGCAATGTCAATGAGACTAAACAACACTTTGGTAGTCAATGGCAGCGTCGTTCCAGTAACCGAGAATTCGTCTTATGCCCTTATGTGTAAAGCATTATCGGGCAAGCCTGAAGCTAAACTAGCACTGTATGTAAATGACAAACCGCTCATCTACAAGAATGTTTCCACTTCCAAAAATTGCAAGACGTTTGATACGGAAGTTATGGTCATATTGATACCACAGCGTCTTGACTACATTCTTTCTTGCAGGACAAAAACTATAAAACACTTAGCCCTGTGATTTTCATTTTCAAACTGAGTGTGCAATGTAAGTAAAAGCACACTTTGTACAGTAGACATTGAATGCAACTTTTTGTATTCAATAATATTATTATGCATATCTATCCCCTGATAAGTTCTTAGGATTCTTTAAAATTTTTGTAAAATCAACGATAGTTGCCATTTCTTCTTTTTAACATTTTGTTATATTTAGAAATTCAGAATTTTCTCCTACCGTATACTTTTTCTATATAAAAAAAAGTAGAACGGTTGAGCGTTCTTACCTGAACTGGACGATACAAAGGTAATATTAACGGAAATGGCATTTGAAATGAAAACAAATTTTAGAGCTAAACGACTTCATTCTCATTGAACAAATCGTATAAGGAATGTTGAATAAACCGCGCCAAAGACCTGTTCGTTTAAGAAGAGGGAGTGGAAGCCTTGAAAAAATCTTTATTCTTAATGTTATTTGTTATATATCTATAATTGGTTTTTCCAGGCCCGTTGTTCACCAATTTGTGTTTGTTCTTCTCTTTAGACCCGCCCGTTTGTATAGTGCAAATGTTGTTGCATCAAGAGAACACCATCATCAACTGTACTTGTGATGCAAATCCTGTCGTGTCGTCTGAACAGTATTTGCTAAGAGTTGATGACAAAGAATATAAAGGAAATGTGTTGATCTTCAGCACGGAAGAAAAAGATCTCTCTATTTCTTGCAGAGGTAGCAACGTCCTTGGTTCTGGGTACTCCAGTATGAATAATGTTCAAGTTACAGAAATGCAAACATCCAAGGCAAACAACTTAAATAAAGATCAAATAGGTTAGATCACACTTTGTGCGTTAAATCGATTTTGTAAGATACATAAGGGTAGGCCTTTATATATTTGATTTGATATGAAATTGGGAAACTCTCTATTCCTTTGTTACAACAATAGGTTTCGTTATATCATTACATATATTTTTAATATAGCTCGTCAAATTCGTATTTGTAAAGCTACAATTTTGGCTTTTATAATTTGATGAATCTAGGAGCATATATTTGGAACTACCAATTTTTTAATATTTTAATCAATCAATACTGTCAATTATGTTTGGTTTATCTTTGGGTTAACTACCCCTCCTCATCTGAAAAGGCCTTTGTTACTGATTGAAGAAGTTAAGTAGATGGCAATCCATAATTTGAAAAATTATCTTTGAGTGACATATCACATTTTGTGAGACCTACTAAATAAGAACCTAATTGCACTTACGGTCTTTCCCGGACACGCGATAAACCAAAATTTCTAAACCATTTCTATATCAATTCTTTGACCGCTGACCGTTGACGGTTAACCTTGAAGTGTCCAATTTTGTGCGGCAAACAACCCTATGTAAACCAACACACCAAGTATTAACCTTGCATGCGACTATTTTACTATTCAATTTCACTCTATTTTATAACAAATGTCTGTAAATCATTTTCTTTCCAGTAGAAAAGAGCTACTCTGATTTCGTTGCAACTGTCGCATCATCAACGGTGATAGTTTTATTAGCATGTTGTGCGATTTGGGGAAGCTTTAAAGGTAACAAAATATACGGTTTATATTTGTTTGTTTAGCTTTAATATAGTTAGTTATTGATCAGTTAAATACAAAAATATTTCTTGTTAAAATTATATCAGAAAGTTACGAAATAATCCAGGATTTAAAAGATGCAAAGAAACCTGCATCTAATTGTTTATCTGAACTTTATTGCATGAATGTGGATCAAATCGTTTAAATTTTATGATACATTGATTTGGTATCTCGTGCATCAGCAACGTTTACCACATCTAAAGTTGTGATTAGCATGATGATGTACATTGCATAATGTGTCTGAACTTTTATATAAAAGCATTAGATCATCAAAAGGTAAACACAATACGAATTGTTTAGATTCTATATAATGTAAGTCACTTTCTATATGTATGTAAGAGCTCTGTAGTAATCCATCATTATCACTTTATATTTCAGTGTTTTTGTCAAGATGCAACTCACATTTTCATGATGTATCCTTGAATCAGTAAGTGTTTTGAAACTTCAGGCAAGTGTACTGTACAATAAATTGCTCACCCAGCAGCCCAAAATATTGTATATTGTGTTTCGCTTATCATTTTAAATACCGTAATAAATGAATTAAAATACATTTAATTAAAAAAACCAATGACCTCTACGCATTATATAATTCCGTCGTGTTTTTTATCCTTTCCTGAAAAAGTTTGAAAAAACCGTTTGTATCGAAGATGACATTTTTCGTAAATTTGAGAAAATGCATTAATCAAGCTTTCATGTAAAAGGCAATTGAACTGTTTTAAATAGCTGAGTCCGTCCATAGGCATTGACAATATTGCAAAATATATATGCTTCATCTTGATCAAGTCTCAATTCCTATCGGGTTCTTACATTGTTATAACGCTCAATATCACAATTCTACATCGTCTCTTTGCGTGTCAGTCAAATTTTTTAGGATGCAAGCTAGACTGCTATAGAGATGGCGCCCTAAACTTGACTAAACCGGGACGGAAAGTAAATGAACACCACGTTGTCATGCTGCTCTTTTCGAATAGCGTTCAGAGAAGCTGGTAAAATGTTACTCTCCTAGCATTGAGACTGACGGTTTAAAATCCCCTCCGAAGGACCGTGTACGCCATTCAACCATTGCCACTTCTCACAACGGCTAAATGAGGCGTAGGAGCTGCAGACGAAATACTTCCACTTTCCACAGAGGGGGACGCCTAGAGAGTTTTAAAATAACAAAATTATGACATATTGGAGGTCTTTGACTTTGTTTATAGTCAAACACTATTTGCCGAAATATGACATGTGGAGAGCTTAATATATTTTAGTTCACATTGGATCGTCACTTACATATGTATATTCCCTAAACCATTGTTGTTGAGTCAAAATATGCCTTCAAATAGTCAAGAATGGATATTCTTAGATGAGAGTTGTACTGATCCCTAAATTTAAATGAAGAATGGGTTTATCTTAAATATATGAAATTGTATCATGAAAGGCTTCAATGGTTGAAACTATTTTTTTACTGAAGTTCTTATTTATTATATAAATATATATATATATATATATATATATATATATATATATATATATATATATATATATATATATATATATATATATATATATATATATATATATATATATATATATATATATATATATATATATATATATATATATATATATATATATATATATATATATATATATATATATATATATATATATATATATATATATATATATATATATATATATATATATATATATATATATATATATCACTATAGGATGACCATGCACACTGAGCATGAAGAAGATGCAAGCGACCAAGCAGGAACTCAAGATGAATTTAGTGTTTCGAATGATGCTAAAAGTGAGGTGGAGGACGTCGGAGAACCCTCTGAAGATTCTTGTGTAACCTACGAAGAGATCGGCAACTCCACTACATGCACTGAAGCAGTTCACTACCAAAAGACTATTGTAGGTTTTTATCATTACAATTGAATTCATAAATTACTCGGTGATATTTTTTTTTCTTCTCAAGATGTCTACATGAGGAAAACATGTATCTGGTAGAATATTTGAAATGACAGCATTGAAGGTCTCAACATTTCTATAATATTTAGCGCTTATAAACAAGTGGGGTGTAACGGATGAGTTTACTTTTCGCTGTTATTTAGAAGGTATGCAAAACGTATACAAGTCAAATTTTATAATTCAATTTCTTTTCCTTGACAGGTCCCTTACAAAGATGTGAAGAAAAAAATCCCATCTTGAACATTGAAACACTATAAATAGGATGGTAGATACTCAATATCAAAACTACAATGCAAGACGAATGGGATAAAAAATATCATATCCAAGGACAGAAATGATCACTGTGTACGTTAGCAATCATCGATGAGTAATGCATGGGTGCCGAAAGTGATTTTAATAATCAAAGATTACTATTGTTATATGAACTCACATATAATTCATATCAGAAAAAAATGATATAAAGCATAAATTACAATTTGGAGTTATGAATAACCTTACATTTGGAAACGTCCAACCACGACGGAAAAGATAGAGGGAAAAGTGAATAAGTCTGAAATGAATGGAGTAAAGAAAAACAAGGAACTGAAGAAAGTAAGAAGAAAGAGAATAATCTGCGAGAAGCCTAAAAAACGGAGATGGTATACAACTTATCCACAAATATAGCTGTTGTAGGTATATGGAATATTTCAAAATATTTGAAAAGTGGGGAGGACGATTTCAAGTTTAGTTTAGGATTAACACTAATAAAAAAACAAAAACAGTACATCAGAATCATAAAACAATTTAATCAGAAGTTTTTGACTTTAGTGGTGGATAAACAATCATTCAATTTCAATTTCGCCATTTTCTTAGGATTCTGAGTGCAAAGTTGAATTTCATCCAGTTCTTCTTAGATCCCATCAATACTGTATGAGTTGTGTCAATGAGTCAAGGGTAGGGCAATGTGCAAAGTGCAGGCATCAATGAAAGAACATACCCAATGAAATACCTGATAACCAGATAACAGTCGTCACTTAAGTTCGTCAATTAGTTTTTGTACAATTTTTCGAGCCACCTGATGTTTATGGAACTAAATTTGACATGTTGCTTTCTATATTAATTTCTTAAACAACATGACCAAAAGCTCTGACGTATTCATTTACAGTGTTGTACTGTAAAAATAACTAACTATACTATGCCTGAAAATAATTCATTTCTTGTTTATCAAAAATTTACATTTGTTCAAAAATGGTTACATTTCCAACGTTTATACACCGTTTCTTCAAAGTTGATGATTGTTTTGTGCTAGTACGAGTGTATTTTTGGCGCATTAGAAGAAGTATCGTTTTATTTGTGATTTTGTAGATGTATTTTTACACAGGAAAAAAAATTATAAAAAAATACGTATTTCTACATGACTCTCAGCTTGTTCATTAAAGTGATAGATAGATGTATTGAATCACGTTATTAATTGCTTTAGATACTCAGGTTGAGTGGTAATTATAAATTGTAGATTCATTGTTTAATTTCTATGTAAACAAAATTGCCTTTATTAGAATATTTTTCAGAGTATTGAAAATAATATATTGTATTTCACTGTTGCTAAGACAGACGGTTTTATTTGGAAAATATGACTACAATCAGGGACAAATTCTTTGCACTTTTTCTTCTTCCACCCCTATTCAATGTGGTATGAATTTTGCAAGAAAAGGTTTGGTAATATATCTGCAACATTGAAGAGAGGTATTAGGGGATGAAAACAATGCCAAGTACTCTTATCTGCGTTTGTCCGAGATTTTAAAATGTAGGCTATGTATAGAGCGAATTATCGCTCATAATTTTGTGGAGGTATTGGTTTGGCAAGGGATACATTGTTTATACTTTTGTTATAATATCATGATTAATTTACTGTAAAAGAAGGACATAATTGCTTTTAGTAAATTCGTATCTGTGTAAGGACTGTTTTTTAATCACAGATTTAATTCAAAACACAGTAATAATAATAATAAGATACATTATATTTTTCAACGAAAACGTGTTTCATAAGGAGCTGTTTCACATCTCTTTAACGCGACATTTAACATGAGCACGATGCTCCGCGAAGTGCTTAGAAGAATATTAATCGTTCATCTTATTTCTTTCGGCGGGGCATAGACGCCCCAGTTAACGATATACGATGCAGGTCTTTTAAAGGATTAGTTTAGTGGTCCAGCAAGTTTATATTATATAAAAGAGGACTTGAAAACAAAACAAAGTGGTGAAGACAGCATCCACAAATCTTATTTTGTTCAGGAGATATTCATGTTTAAATCTTTGTCTTATCTGTGTAGAAATGTCTGGTGTGGTAAGTCTACTGTGGAAGGTTAGCAGGATGCTTAACAATTGTTTACATTTTAAAGAAAATCTATCTACTTTTTTTGCTATTTGAATTACTTTTCCTCTGACTATCTTCAGGCGATAAATTATAATAATCCTTACTAGATTATATTTTACTACTCTTCTGAAATATCCAATTATTTTTAAGCTACAAAATTGCAGGACAAAATATGATAAAATACATAAAGAATTTGAGGAATCTGAGTATGTGACCTTACAAGTGATCTGATTTCTGTCTTTTCAACATAACTAATGCCAAATTTTAAACTGAAATATCTGCTTAACAGAACAATATTTTTGAATGCGTTTTCCATCATTTTCTTTGTTTGTAAGTTCCATAGAGGTTAAACTTGCACCACTGAACTAATCATTTAAAGGAGATGAAATTATTCCTCTCCCTATGCAATTTCATATGTAAAGCTTGTCACATATTTATTCATAAAAAAAATGGTAATTGCCATCCCATACGAATGCGTTTTCAATTTGTTGAGTATTCAATTCTCATTAAAACAGCAATTTACATGTAAAAATGCCTAAAATACACCCATTTTCATGTAATCCTCCTTCCATTACAAAGGAGCACTAGAACGGAATGAGGGCGCTCGTTTTGGCAAATTTTACATATATAAATTATCCACAACAGATTGATAAACGTCATGCCTCCATCAATCCATAGCCTACAGACGATGCAAGGGCAAAAATGATTGAATATTCATACTAACCAAAACATTGCTATGCATTGCGTTCTAGATAAGCATTCTTTATCATTATAATTTTTTTTAAATTATTGTTATTATTATTGTTATTATTATTATTATTAATGTTATTATTATTATTGTTATCATTATTATTATTATTATTATTATTATTATTATTATTATTATTATTATTATTATTATTATTATTATTATTATTATTATTATTATTATTATTATTATTATTATTATTATTATTATTATTATTATTATTATTATTATTATTATTATTATTATTATTATTATTATTATTATTATTATTTATTATTATTATAATTATTATTATGATTATTATTATTATTATTATTATTATTATTATTATTATTATTATTATTATTATTATTATTAATATTATTATTATTATTATTATTATTATTATATTATTATTATTATCATTATTATTATTATTATTATTATTATTATTATTATTATTATTATTATTATTATTATTATTATTATTATTATTATTATTATTATTATTATTATTATTATTATTATTATTATTATTATGATTATCATTATGATTATTATTATTATTAGTTATTATTATTATTATTTTACTATTATTATTATTTATTATTATTATTATTATTATTATTTATTGTTGTTTATTATTATTGTTGTTGTTGCTTTGTTGTTGTTGTCGTTGTTATTATTATTATCATTATCATTATTATTATTATTATTATTGTATTACTATTATATTATTATTATTATTATTATTATTATTATTATTATTATTATTATTATTATCATTATTATTATTATTATTATTATTATTATTATTATTATTATTATTATTATTATTATTATTATTATTATTATTATTATTATTATTATTATTATTATTATTATTATTATTATTATTATTATTATTATTATTATTATTATTATTATTATTATTATTATTATTATTATAATTATTATTAATATTTTTACAAGTTTATGTATCTTTAGTGTTTTTCATAAATTAGAACATTCCACCCTCCAAATTAAGAAAGCAAAGCAAATCTTTTGATGTGTTTGAAGATCAGTCATCATGTTAACGTTAATATTAATATAAAACAAGAATGCAATTCACGTAGATGCTGATTGCATCACCACTTGTCACTTAGCAATGACCTACCTTTCATACGATTGTGGGTCATTCTGTATATCAGCCTTGAAAGTTTGACCTCATAACAGTCCCCTTTGACTTTTCTTATCACAGCAACAATGCAAAAGTTCCCATAATGCCCCCATAAATGCAAAATCCCATTCACCCCATTCAAGCACTGCAGCAGTAATGTGAAGATAGGTTTATTACAAGAGTGCCACTTGATATTTGTACTCGAAAGTCTGCGCGGCAACTTCACCTTACAAAGTATCATGCTACTACTTTGGAGCACAATCGGCCGTGTACTTTTTATTTTAATATTCGCTCAAAGCTCTTCATTTTAAACAAATATTTCACCTTTGATTCTTGATTTTTTCAAAAGCTAAACTATAACATGCATATCACAAGCTACCCTTTAGGTAGCACGGAACTAATAAGGTATCACTCCGCCATCCAAAAATGAGAACCTTCAGAGAAAAGGCTAGTAAAAATATTTTCGAGAGGTTCCATGTCATGGGACAGAAAGCTGAGAAGTTGAAAAGTTTAGGAATGGTAGAGAAAGGATAGTATTGACTATGCATATCCAAACTTGACGAGATTTGTTTCAGTAAAAGTTTCATGGGGAACTATTTTACCATGGACCCACACGAAAATTCGAGTGATTTGGTGAGGGTGTATAACACCTCTTCACTTCAGCCCCCAAAAAAGAGCCAAAACCTCTGGTGACCCCCTATTAAAAGGAAGGAAGGAAATTTTCCGAAAATGGAAG
The DNA here is from genome assembly GCA_020152595.1 of Chiridota heheva. NCBI lineage: Eukaryota > Metazoa > Echinodermata > Holothuroidea > Apodida > Chiridotidae > Chiridota > Chiridota heheva. Next base: position 1,239,112 of record JAIGNY010001047.1, on the reverse strand, counting down.
AAAATTGTAATGAGAATGAAAGAAATATCCCCAAAATTGAAAAAGATGGCATGAGAATGAAAAAAATTCCCCAAATTGAAAGAGATATCCAAACAATGGAGGAACTTCCCAAAAATTGAAGAAATCTTACCGGAAATTGAAGAAATCTTACTGAAATTGAAGAAAAATTTCCCAAAACTGATGGAAATTTGTTATACATTAAAGAAAATTTCCCAAAATTGAAGAAAATATACCAAAAATCGTAAAAAAAATGACCTCAAAATGAAAGAAATTTTCCGAAAAATGCATGAGAATAAAAAAAAATTCTCAAAGATTGAAAGAGATTTCTGAAAAATCGAATGAAATTTCCAGAAACTATCATCGGAAAATCATCGGAGAGGGGGAGGGGGTACGGGGGGAGTTCAGGACTATGGCTTTTTCTTCAATTAGTAAAATTTCAGTACGTTTTGGGAGAAATTTGCCTGCTGCCCCCACTTTTTTGACAAGAGGCCATGTCTCCCCCTTCCCCTCTACACACAAACTTTCCAGATGAGAAATAAGGCCCTGTATATAACGGTTATGTTGAAAACAATGAACTATCAGAAAAGCAGTAGGTTATCAGAAATATTGTCTCAATTCTACCAGCTATAAAAGCTTTTAAGATAAAGAATCATCATCAATCCAAGCAGCTCCTCCCCCTCCCCCGAAAAATATTTAGGCCTGACGTTATCCCTTTCATCGGGAAAAATGAAATTTTCCGTTGCCATCCCGTTACCAGGTTTCATTCTTCCCTCTGATGTCTCCTACCAGCGTTTTCATAAATAACATCCCCGATCAATATAGTCCAACCACGCAATCGAACATAAGTAAATGGCCTGCTTTTTGAGATCGGGGCCTGGGCTGTAAGATCAACTTTGAAGACCTGTCTATCATGTACAAAAGGGGTATATCAAAAATTACCTCAAGTGCTACAGGGTTTTCACACTGATTTATCAAACTTTTGAAAGTTTTATACATTTACAAAAACATAATTGGTAAATTTATTTTTAGAAGCAAAATTATATTGAAGGTGCATGGTGCATGATTGAAAGATTACGTTCACTCCCATCATGTGTTTAAATATAGTGTAGGAATGCAACAACTGTGCAATTATGCAGACTGGCGCGTGTCTTCATGGAAAAAGTTGCGTAACTTTCACTGGATTTTAAAGAAATATTCCCATGGATTTTCAGTTTTTTCATATATGATAGAGACGTTTTTTTAGAAACAATGGTGGAAAACTATGTTTAATATCTAGTTCTGTTTAGAAGTTATGAAATTTTAAAGATTTTTCATTTTGGAAAAAAACGTGGTACATTGGCAACATCTGTGATAACATATTGGTAATTTCATTTAGAGAGTGTTGTATTTCTTTAAAACTGACTTGGATTTTTTGTTAAATTAAAATTGTGATGTACCTGAAAAACAAGAAAATATTTTCTTGTCATTTATACATTTCACTTTCTACAATTAACCCAATTTTTTTGGTTTGATAACGTAAACAATGTGATTAGATATATAAAGATATACAAAAGAATTGTGCTGGAATGTACCTCTGTGACATCATCAAGCTCAAGGTCATATACTGCTGTACTGTACAAGGCTTTTGCAGACTGAAAAAAATTATAATTTTGAATTGTTATAACTTTTACCTAGAATAAGATATTAAGATAGTTTTGTCACCACCTTTTTTCTAAACATTTTCTCTATCATATATGAGAAAACAAAATCCATATTCCTTTAAAAGGAAGCAAAAACAGATTTGAGATACTAGTAATAAATGTCAGTGTGCATATTATTAATGTATCAGACCATGGCCATACGGGACCATCTTACTTAGGAGGAAAGGTCGGGAGTGGGAGGGAGAGGAGGGGGTGGGGGAATGGGGGGGGGGGTGACTTTTGCCCAACTCGAAAGTTTATTACGAAGGAAACATTCGCAATGAATCTGTGAATAAACAATTATTTTTGAGTAGTGTTTTTGCCTTTTTTGCGAACATTTGTTTTGCGAACTTTTTGGCCAATTTTCTGGAACATTTTCTTCCATTTCCACTCAGTTTTTCAATTTTCGATAAATTTTCTTTAACTTTCGGAAAATCTAGCCGAGTCCGGCATAATCCCGATAAATCACAGATTTAAAAAGTAAATTTTACATCTCTGCCTGACTATACACGATTCGTGCCTGCAAGTATCATATTATTATCATCATGACCCAGATATATAGCCGAGTCGGACATTATTCTCTGCCTGACTAAGATGAGTATCCAGTCAACTGGGGATGGGGGTGGGGGGAGTAAAGGAGCCGCCGCTTTTTCGGTGGGATATATCTTCGGCGGCGCAAGGAATCACTGTGTTTTTATAAATAAAAATAAAAGATAAACAACTTTACAGTTAACCAGATAAGAAATATTTTCCACTGAGAATAAGAGTAAGATCTTGGTACGGCGACAAGAAGGTGGACATTTTATGTTCTTTCTCAATGCTGTTATGACAGAATGAGTACATTTTGTGTTGAAGTTCTTGGAAGGCTGGGCAAAGATTGAGTGATGCGAGGGCGTAGCACGAGTGCATCCGCCAATATCGGTGCAACCAGCTTCTATGCATTATCCTGTACCTAACGCATATGCGCGTTATTCATTAACCCTTTATATTTCAACTGCTTTATTACAATATTCATAGCAAATTCGTAAAGAATTACAAGTTGAATAAAAATTTAGTTTAAATTATTTTTCTTTTACATGTGCGCACGGGACTATTTTCAATGGGAGGGCTGAGCGCTTTTCCCCGAAAATTCACACAAATTTCATACAATTTTTGCATTGGCGTAGCTAAAAAAATTGCAGGGGGAGGGGGGGGGGGGATCATTAAGAAAATTCAAAGATGACTGGTATATAACTGAACTTTAAAAGACGGATCTCTTTCATCATTACCAACACAATCAAATATACTGAATGTGCAAATTTTCTACTCTACTTTAGCTACGCCACTGCGTGTTTATACATGTTTGCATGCAAACACTAAAGTTTCGTGGTGCTGGTGCGTTACTTCTCTTATCAGATAATTTACACGTATTACTGAAATGGCCAATGTTGTCAGCAACAACATTTTTAAACAATTTATTCCCGCCATGCATACATTATGAAGTAAAACTTGTCGATAATAATAAACACGGACACATCAGTCCAACATGATTTTTTTAACTAGTTTAAAAAGTGAATCAAAAAAGCACAGTTTAAATCTTATTGCCCGAAAGAAGTTGCGTATAGGCCTATGCTGCCCGAATGCGACGGGGTGCAGCCCCCTCCTTCCGTCCTGTACGATTGCTAATATAATGATTGCTGATACGATGAAGATGACGAGACTATGATGATGTGTTTGCACTTTAACAACATTATACTTCTACACATGCATTGTAAGCCATCTGGCCATAAAGATACTCAGATATTTAAAATGCAAAACTTCTTTTATTGCCACATAACCTTTAGCTTACATGCAGATGTATTGCTTTTTGAGCACGAATATATGTAATGGATTTTACTCGGTCTCAATCTGAAGTGCAAACACAAATATTTAAACGTATAGAATCATTTGTCAAATGATCGTTTAAGTTTTATCTTAACAGACACGGTTTATTTTATGTCATATTTTTGATATTTATTGCTTGTGTAAAACTTTATCTGCTTATTTAAACGTTTTTGATAATTTGTGTGGCATTTTGTTTCAATAAATATAGTATATTGATTTATTTACCCAAACTTCATTGATTATTTATAACGGTCCATTGATTTTTATAACGATTATGATGTGGAGATTTGGTGTTGTGTAACAAAACTTGAGTTCACTGCTTTCAAACGTTCTTTATGTGATTATTGATCATTTTTGTGATATTTTGTTTCAATTGTATGGAATCTTTATTTATTGACCCAAACCTTCCGTTATTATTTGCAACGGTTTTTAGTGGGAAAGTATTAATATTAAACTTGACTTTACTGCTTTCCAATAGCTCTTTACTTGGTTAGTAACCTCCTGCGTTGACTTATTGCCTTGTCAGCTTGTTGTGAAATTGTTTGACTCAACATGATAACACACATATAAATTTCTATGCTTATGTAAATGCCATAAAGGTGATATTTACCACCTAACTTTGACAAGGATCATTTTTATGATCTTACTACAATAGTTGAAGACTGGTCAAAAGTGGAATACGTTCTTTGTATAACTACGAAACACAGTGGTTGCTTTTACTGACTTTTTCTTCCTAAAATCTTTGTAAGTGTGGTCCGTTTTTAATTAATCCATTCATTTAGTTCTGTTAACTCGTAATTCTCCTTTGAGTTGTGAAGTCCCTCACTTTTAGACTAAAGTATAAGATTTGTTTTCAAAAATGGCATTTTATTCGATATTCCCCACCTTCAGGATAATATAGGTTCTATTCTTAACGATTGTTTGAAATATACGATTAACTAAATAGATTCCGATCAGTATGCGGAGAAAACGTTCAATCGTTCCGCTAAATGCTTTAAATGACTTATTTCAGTGGTCAGATAGAACCACAAGCAGAGCTGAGAAGAAACAATACCTTCGTTCTTCTAGACGATGCCGATTGATTGAATATTTGAAACATGTGTTTCAAATAACTGGAACACAAAGTCGACTGTAAAAGAATCATACACTCTTTTTTCAAATAATAATACCATGAAAATCTACTTCCATGGTAATACATAGTACTGTAGTACCTCCTTGGGTAAACCATCTTTACTTACATGAACCTACATACTTTCTTTTAGTACTTTTGTGACATATCCCGTGGTTGTAACTTGTAACTCACAATATCTTAATGGAAAATTCTGTAAACTGAGACTTCGAAGAATGTATTGTCACAACTAGTCTAATTTCGGTCGTTCCTACGCAAATAGTACAACACTTCTTAATTGGAAAATTGCCGTAATGCAATTTTTGAACGCTTTTACCAGTTTGTTCAAATCTGAACTGAAAATTCACGTGTCCATAAAATACGACTCTGGACAAAAGTATTTGACCCTTTTCTTCATCCTTTTCACCCTATTTCAATGTTGGAAGATAATTTTGAAAGTCAGAAAGTTGGAGGCCAAAGTCATGTCCCAACATGGAAACGGGGTCGAAGGGGGAAAAATAGTCAACACCTTTGATCAGGATTGTCTGAGAAATAGAGATAATGTGTGTGAATTAAGGATTTGTACATATCCATGAGAGCAGATGAAAAACAAAATATAAGAACATGACATGGAAAGCCCCAAACAATTAAGGTTTTCATGAAAACAAAATCTTATCTTTACTTCTGAAAACAAAAAAATCACAATGAAGTAACAGAAGAGCACCATGTTGAACCTATCTGTAATCCACTGAATATCTATAACGGTTTATAAACCTTCATGTGTGCATTACAAGCAGAATGCAGGTTGTACGATGTGTAGTTTCTTGTTAAAACTTGCAAGTTATTAATAATGAAGACAATACACAAAGCTATACTGTGTTGTGTATGGCGGTAATATAGAGCTCTCAACTGAAAATGCACTCATGCAAAAAGCAATGAATGACCGCCTGATGATTGGATTGCATGTGAGTCCTTGCTCGGGTCAGAGAAAGGTGGTTTGTGCGTGTTGTGTGAAATTGGCTGTCCAGATGTCCTTGGCAATTCTGAATGACTTCATTAGGGGAAAAAATAATTATGTGTTTTTTGCTATTCCTTGCTATGGGTGTGCTGGCCACCTCATTTGTTTTATTTTGTATTATTGGAGCATTTTTGAAATGGGACCCCAGGGCTAACTTACGATATATACCCAGCCCCTTGCCATAAACTGACATGCTTTTTTTCCACCGGGCCTTATTTGCAACAGCTAAAAAATGTTATGTACAGACTACCAAAATTGCAACAAAGAGGCACTTTTAATTTGTCCAGGGAAAAAACAATGGAGGCCCTCGCCACTAATTCGCTAAAGACTTGGCTGTTGAATGTGAATTTGGATCATGCAGACTTGATTTAGAATCTTATCAAATATAATTATACTGATATACAGATTTCAATTAAATTTATGCAACTCAGAAAAGGATGAAAAACCTTCTACGCCATTCTAATGACCCCTTATTTGCTTTTCACATTGTTTGGGATATTAAATATTCCAAATCATGATCAATACAATTGATTAATTGGTGAAGTTATAAGGGTTGAGGAGGGGAGAGGAAAGGCGAAGAGAGTGGAAGGGGGAGGACATCAACAATTGCCACTCAAGTTATGTTGTCGTACCGAACATGCTTTCAAAATGTCAGTCGAATAAGTGCCCTTCAAATCCTGTGCCCCCGGATCTGCATTCGAACATCTTCCGCCACCCCTAACATAGAACTAAAATACTTTGTTCTTGGTTCAGATCCTCATTAAAAATTTTAAATAATAAAAGTGCTCTCAATTTTGCCCTAAGTTTTTTCCGACATCCCTGCCAAATCTCTATACGTTCGCTTGAGTATTTCTGCAAGAAAATGTTGTAAATATAATGGAAATGTCGTAGAAAAGAGATTTTCGAAGTTTTAAAGCACACGAAACGTATATAGGCTAAAGCGT
>JAIGNY010001047.1:1202500-1227500 GCA_020152595.1 Chiridota heheva | reverse complement strand
ATTTTTGTACAAATTTCGAATAGGCCTAGTCTAAGATAGTCAGAGAACATTCTAATTGTGCTATAGTATACGCTATAGCCACTAAATTTATTGTCTAGCAAGTACGGCTGAGGGGCCTAGCCAAGCCTAAATATCAATTTGACTTCAAGTTTGTGTACAGCAGTAACGTTAGCCCAATCAGCGATTGGACATTTTACAATGCAAGGACTGGTCAAGTTTTCCATTCACACTAGCCTAGCCTAACTGACCTTTGAAAACTTCGACGAGAGGTTTTCGGAGGAAATTTCAGACGAGTTGTCTGCGTTAGGTCTACCTAACTTATGCCCAAATTGTAGGCCAACGACATTAACGTTAAACCTAACACTGCAGTGTTGATGTAGCAGTAGGCCCGCTTGAACAAGTAGCGTACAGTTATTAGCTTCAATCCACACAAGTTCGCTGATTTTGCATTGCAACACATGAAGCAATTGTACGCCACAGACAGACAGATAGAGGGAGTTAAAAAAGATGGATGGAATAAAAAAAGACATAGGCTTACCGTAGGTGTACCAATGCAGCGTATTGTAATGGTTATTTTTGTCTTTCGTGTACAATAGTTAATTTGTCACCTTAGTTTTTGCATGAATTAAGACTATCTTGGGTGAGTAATTGTTTGAAGAATTTTTTTGTATATGAATATCGATGTTTATTCACCATTATAGCATTACCAAGAAATAGAGTACCATTGCGGTGTATTTTGTATTTTTTGGTTTCTTTTGTTGATAAACTGATTGATCTTGGATTTCATCTTATTTTATTGAACAGTATCACTATTCAAATGGAGTAATATAAAAATTGATTTGGAAGTTTCATTTTATTCATACAAGAGTAATTTTGAATAAAATAAGCTTATTTTAAGTAGTATGCGTTTTTCATATACCAGTTCCACGAAATTTGAGAGCTCTATTTATTTTCTCAGTTATTTAACAGTGTTTTTATTAAATAGAGACTGCAGCTGAATTTCATGTCAGTAGATTATTTTGTTAAATGTTAAGATAAGATTATTTTATCATTGGGTAAGGTTTACCTGGCCAAGTGGTACAACAGGTGAGACTGAGACTTAAGTTAAAGTGGGAAATTGGATATGGGTTAATAATCAAGAACAGGTGCATCCATGAAAATAATTTATAGTGGGCTTGAGGTTTGGTGGTAGGATGGTGAAAGCAGGGTACTTTACTTACAACAAAAATAAAATGGTGGTCCAAGAGAAGGTGCTGTCAGCCTGTCACCCAGACTGAAAGTGGGATTGGCGATGAAAGCCAATTCATTTAAAGTGGATTTTGGAATGACATTGGGAGAGACTCAAAAGTTTATAACTTGCGTGGAAGACCTGAAGTACTTCTGACTATTGGCCCTCTGGTATACACTAGCACAAATTCTAATTCTTGGGAACACATTTTAAAGCATGCAATCCTATATATATATATATATATATATATATATATATATATATATATATATATATATATATATATATATATATATATATATATATATATATATATATATATATATATATATATATATATATATATATATATATATATATATATATATATATATCTATATCTATATCTATCTATCTATATATATATATATATATATATATATATATATATATATATATATCTATGTATATATATCTACATCTATATCTATATCTATATCTATATATATATATATATATATATATATATATATATATATATATATATATATATATATATATATATATATATATATATATATATATATATATATATATATATATATATATATATATATATATATATAGAAGAAAAGAGAACTTGCTTAACAAAAGAACAGAGCTGGTATCGAAATGCTGTCACCAAGGTGCGCTGAAGCATGCAAGACAAAGAGAGCTGCTTAGGTTTATGTTTAGTACCACACTTGCCTGATGAACGCGAAAGAGCGTGAAACTTAAAGTAGCAAGTTTAGATTCGTTATCATTAATATATATATATATATATATATATATATATATATATATATATATATATATATATATATATATATATATATATATATATATATATATATATATATATATATATATATATATATATATATATATATATATATATATTAATGCTCCGGTACACAAAGCTGTAAACAGTAAATAGTTTTATGATACAACAATTCATGAACGTAGCCAGATGATATCAAAAGGGCATCAAACTCCTGAAGCAATAATTAAGTGTATTTAGTCTACATTGTAGGGCCTAAACCTTTCCAGCTCAGGCAGTGTTGTCACAACCTGATAATTACCATAGGTTTGTGGCACTATTCATGAATACCGCTATACAAATCGTGATAAAGCCAAACAGCTCCACCCTCGGTTGGCTCCCCCTTCACTTTAACAATTTCATTCATGATATTCAATGGTTTGTAGTACCTCACCGCCCCGCCCCCCCCCTACCCACCTGCATTTAAAAAATCATGTTTATTCTTGAAATGCAGGAATAATTTAATAAGGTATAACTGTATAAGGCATAGCACGATGAGGTATCAAGGAGCAAAACATGCTGGTGATGGGGAGAGTTGCCATATACATCCTATTTTAGATACATGATAGGCTTACAGAAATATTCCATGCTTTGCGCAACCTTTCATAAGAAAGAGAACCATTTTAGAAACAATTTAGTACACAAATCACATTGATATGTTATTCCTACCAGGAGATATTCACATCTTAAGGTTCACAAAATATGCCAATAAACGAATAGGAAAAGGCTCAGTATGACATCACAGCAACACATTCTCCCACAAAATTGATGTATTTCATTCAAATCTATGATTCTTTTGATTAGAAAAACCTGCTAGAAAAATAAATTGATAAAGTTAGGTATTCATATACACTGCCCTACTTCAATAACTTTTAAATATAATCCCTAAATATACCCTATTTACAACAATACATTTTGGAAAATAGTTTCTAATCATACAGAAACAACCAATTAACGTTCAAAGAAATAAATAAACATTTGCAATATAATTGCATCTATGACATCATCAAACACGAATTCATCATACTGTACAAAAACTTCAAAATGCAATTAGGAAATCTTTAAAAATCCATATCTCCTGACCAACCTGCTTTTTGTACCAAATTGATTCATTTAAATAAAAGTGTACAAAAAAAAAATTTATTAGGAAAATGTCAAGTTGGTAAAAATTTAATTAAACTTGTTATATATACGCATCATTTATACACTTTTTAGGAACAATATTAATTGGCCGCTGTTTTTTTTTCTTCACTAAAGACGCTTGCATTTTTAGGAGAAAGAGAGGGAGGGAGTGAGTTGATTATAATCTCCTTTAACCGACCAAGCTAATACTGATGCTCACGAAAGGGATGAGTACATTATTTTTATTTTACATATTTACTCAGCAATTGATATTATTTGTATAACTTATAATCATTTTGAGCTTCGCTCCTCATTCCCCTACAACCACTTCCCTTCCCATGCCCTGGTGAGTTTAAATGTTGATTTCCCCAAAAATTGTGTTTTTATTACCATCTTTATTCAAATTTATGGGCTAAATCCAGCAAAAAAAATTGTTCTTGGAAAATTGGTCATTCTCTGTTTCCCCTTGCTGGCTGGGGCACCCATTTTTAAAATTAAGTGACCCTGATGTAAGAACCACTTTATTGTACTAATAAATTAAGTCGTAGTTACAAATGGACTTTCTATTGCAGCTTCTACTAGGCATTTAATATGAATGACCTTAAAATCTTTCCATGCAAAAGGCACACAAATAAAATAAAAAGTTTCAAGCGTCCATCAATTTTTATTCCCCAAAACAGAATTTTGCGGATTTTGGTTATGTTATTCTACAAACAATCGATTCAGTACCATTGTTTTGGGGGTTGAGCCCACTTTATGCCCCCAACTTTCAGACTATTTGACGATTAACTGAACCATGCAAACTGTCGATTGTATCGCCTTGTACTTTTCAAACCAAAACCAAACGTGGTCAAAGTTACGAATTCGCAATCTACATTCCTAAGAAAGACTTCTTACTTCCAGGAAGTGACTACCAGTCAATCTTATCTGAAAGAGTAATGCTGCAAGAAAAGAGGGACACGTAATTGAAAGCTGGGACCTCCTGGAAATATGTAATTTACCACATTCAATTGCTTTTTGTTTGTCAAATCAAGGAGGTACCACCTGGAATTAATATGAGTGGAGCATGCTAATTTTTCAATAGTCTGAGAATGTCTTTCGTAATAAAGTAAGGTTAATAATCCCCGCAAATTATAAAGATATTAATGGGAGATATATCATTGCTAGGGGTTGGCAAGTGTATTTCTTCCTCAATTTTGGAAATTTTTAGACCGACTTTTAGGAACATAATTATTTCATGTCGGTTATGAAAACGTTTTTATAAAAACTTTTATAGGAGGAGAGTATGTTATGTGTTCCCAATACCTACACTTCTCCTATTATCAGTATCAAAAAAAAATGAATTAAAAATGCCTTCCAGTAGAGCATTCAAATTGTGTCTGAACTGTGACGCTGGATTTTGAATGACCATTTGTTCAAAAGGTGGGTTAAAGGGAGCCTCAGGGTATAAACATTCTTCCACACTGGCCAACACATGAGGATTTTGTTCCCTGGTCTCCAGGACTTGTTGCTTAGTTGAAACCAATATTCTGATTTCTGTCATTTTAGAAGCATTTTGAAGACTTATGCCAGGAATCTCTGCGTGTAAGCTCGGCTTGTTACGGCGTCTCCATTGCGATAAACTAATTTTGAAGCTTTTATTTCTATAGAAGGAAAAACCATACTATTTACAGATTCAGGATCCTCATTCTTTAGCAACTTAAACATCTTGTATACCCGATGTCAGTATTGGGTTCATATGAGTAAAGCTGTGTAAACAATTTCGTCAAAGTGATATTAATCCATTAAACCTTTATTGCATCACAAAGCACACATACATAGTTTAATAATTGATTTGATGATATCATGTTGAAGTGGGTGCCAGATGTGCGTTGGCGTTTAGTGTAAATAAAGTGGAAACTATAAATCACAAATATTTGTTCATCCAAACAATGGAAATATTGTTTGCTAATAAACTATGAAATATATTACGATATGAAAAACGAAAACAAAAGTGACGAATATTTTACGACTGAATATGCTTAAACTATCATGCAATACAATGGAGCTGAACACTAGGACTAGCTTCTCAAATTTGTCATACTTGTTTGAATGTTGTGTATGGTCTTATGTTAAAGTTGCAACAGTCCTTAAAAATGTTTACAATTTCATGACTTTATATGACTTTTACATCACAATGAGAGATTAAATTCTAATAAAGTTTGCATGATATAGAATGAATCTATGTTTAACAACTGTATTGGAAAAAGCCACAACAAAATCAAAAAAATATATTTATCAATTAATTGAATGAAAATATTAGGAATTGTGAAAGTATTATACATATATTGAAAATAATACATATTGATAATTAAATGTGTGCTAATGTATTTGAATTTTGAGAAACGGTAAGAAAATTGATGTGATTAATGGTTATATCTGTAATAGTTTTGTCCTACACAACCTTAAGCAGTAAAAACATGTGGACAGGTAGTCGTATATGCACCAGGAAGAGCTAGATAGAGATGCACCAGATAGGCTTACTGTTTAAACAGAATGGTCTTCAAACTGTCAGTGGTGTAGCCAGAGTTTTCTCCAGGAGGGCTAAACTACACAAAAATTCGAATCCAATTATAGCCATAATGCAATTCCGAAGAAAATGCTAAAATATACTGTTCAACCCATTAATCTGAAAGTGTGGGCTTAGGGGGTGCCTTTCCATTTTTACCTCAAATGCTTGCAGTCTGTTATATAACAGTCATATAAACATAACCTCTCACAATCTTTGCGAAATCCGCATGACTTTAAATAATTAAAACGAGATTCAGGGTGGTGGATTGCCGTAGGGTGGAGGTGGAGGAGTGTTGTGTAAAAGTTAAGCTCCATTGGGTGACTGCAATTTGATTTCGATGATCAAAAAACAAGCGTGCACTTAATTGATTAAGTTTTGCCGATTAGGTATTACCGTCATCATGCCTGCTAATCGTCTTGTCCATGTGTGCACAATTGAGTGTTAACGTGTAAACTAATACAACATTCACTAGATACATGTAGACAAAATCAGTACCTGACCAAATACTAAGCAAAGTAAACGATTTTAACTAATAAATCAAGGAAATACGATCACGCAGAAGCTTCTATCCCAAAACTTCTTTAGCAACATTCTAGGTTTTCTAAAAATCTGCTTTGGTGTAAATATTATTATGATTTTCAAAATTGTTCTATCTAGAATATTCAGAAATGCTGTTTGTAATCTTTTTTTAAATTCTAACTGTTGTTTTATGTCATTTTTTTGTGGAACATTCTCAATTTTCATTATTCGTTGTTTGAAATAATTGCAAGTCTCAACAAAGGGGTGATCGCGATACTCATCGTTTGTCAGAATATCTCCAAGCTTTAGATCACAAAAAGGGCGTTTCTCCTCATCAGAATGGGTAAATATTGCCATGGAAAAATCTTGAAACCTTTTCCCGAAGCATTTCTAAATAACATAGAGAAAAAGAGATGTTGTTAATGAAACATATACAATTATTACCATATTCACAAAGTTACGAACTCTTGACTTGAGGTGGATTTATATATCACTTTATATAAATCTAGTGATTTCTAATCCTTTGCTACAATGGTTTGGAGATTTTTGATGAGTGTGATCTTAGCTGCAACTTACCAATTGACGATGGCTGATTTTGAAATAGAATATTGAACTACAAACAAATATCATTAATGTTTCCACAATATTATTCTTAAATTCATCATGAATAATATTCTAAGAACTTTGTTAAGCAATGACTCTGAGTGAAACTGAGAATTTTAAAAATATCTAAATATTAACCTAATTTACTCAAAAAATGAATGCTCAAAATTGCATATCAAATTGTAAAAATGCCGTTAAAAACGTTGAATATATAAATCATACAAAATAACACAGCTTTTTTCAATTAAGGGTGCTGCATTCTTGGTGATTAAAACGAAAAAATGTTTCTTATTATATTTAGTCTTACCTCTGCTAGGTCGATAAACTTCTTTGCAGATTCGATTTCTATGATTTCGTGAACAAAGACAAAGATATCTATCCCCCTATCACCAGGTACAAAGTTATCAAACATTCCTAATTCATTTACCGCTTTCGAAGCATCATCTGTATCTAATATTCCTGGGGTATCAAGAAATTCTACATATCGTGTTCCTGTATTCAATGTCGCCTTTTGCATCCTTTTTGAACCTGAATCAAAATCCTTTGCAATGCTGAATCTGTGTTCACCAATTAATGTATTTCCTGTGGAACTTTTGCCGGCTCCAGTTTTTCCAACCAATAGAACTGTAATAGTGTCTCTTTGTTGTGTCGTGCCAGTTGATTCCAAAGATCTGTGATATTCCGGCATTATAAGCATTTCCATCTCCTTGCGCTGAAACAATATAAAGACCGTCTAAGTTTTAAATGTAATTTCATGAAAGTTGTGTTTGGATGTGTTGTGGAAAATCTTCATGGCTTAATGAGTAGGCAATCTTTTGAATATTGAGATAATATTATAGCTTAATTTACGAACAACTTAAATTCTAAAGAAGAAAAAGGAAACGAAAAGAGAGAAAAACTTTATCGATACCCCACGCGTGAATCAAATTCGTCTTACAGAAAAGAGGACCAAGCGGTTATATTAGGAAATTATCATGATGACTCCCTGACAATTTTTAATTGTAAAATATAAATAACCGTTTAAAAATATTGAACAGATTTAAGATGTTGTAGAAGGATTAAGTATCAAGATTTACGTGCTCTCAGTTGACATACATGCGATAAGAATTTATTCATTACCCTACAGTTTTTCATCAAATATTATGAGATTCACAAAGATCTTACTGTAACAATGCAAATAAACAGAATGGTACTCACGAAATCATCTGCGTGGAAAGTCGGTATTAGCACGTTATCATCTATAGCGTAAAATGATAGAGCAGAGATGTTATTGATTTCTTTTATAATAAAATGATTTAACATGAAGATATTATACTGAAGCAAATTATAAAAAAGATAAATGTAATAATTTATTTTAAAGAAGTTAAAGTACCGTACCAATAAGTCTGATACTATTTAACGTAGGCAGATAAGGCCATTATACTTCTAATGAATAGTTTCAGGAGCCAGGAAATACACTGATAACATATTTCATTATTTATTAACAATGAGCAGGGTGGCCAACAATTTGTTGACCAAAGGTAATTGCATCAACTTCGAAGAGTTTCAAACTGTATTTAGATATTTTATTATAATGCAGGATAATACTGAAACAGTAGTGGTAACCGGGAATTCTCATGGAAGGAGGAGGTTAACAAATCCAACTGTTCGATGCTATTTGGACACACCTAAAACATCCGACACATCTGTTTCTCCAAACTCTTACATGTCTAAATGGGTTAAACATATTAGTTCGACAAGTTTGTATGGTTAATATTACACTTACTACGTATCAGATTTTTCATTAAATGTTTCAGTATTATCCTGATATGAATCATCATGCAGCTCAATATTTCTTAAATAATGTACACGCTGTGTCCGCTTAAACCATTCCCGCAATAAACTCAGTACGCACAGTGTATGTATAATTGTACACGGTAGGGCTATGTATGGTGTATAAATGGCATGTGATGTGTAAGTTTTTGGTGGCCTTAAGATGTTCGATTTTATAACATGTGGAAAAACCAAACATTGCTGATGTAAGGGCGCAAATCTTTCATGTTCTAGAGGCAGCAATGAATTGAAAACCACTGAGTAGTGACAAACTGTGTTGTTCTTCCCCAAATATTAAGGAAGGTACAGTCGTTTCCCGATTTTCAGGTCGGCAGCCATCTTGATTGTGACCCAGTTTCAATCCACTTCCGGGGTCAGGTCAGAATTATATTGGCATAATTCATCATATCATATCAATGAGTTACTTGACCGTTAAATCCATGGAATAGAGAAACAAGATATTGTTCTATCACAAATATTAAAGATGATACAGCCATTTACCATATTTTCCGGCGGTGGTAGCCATCTTGGATTTGACCCGGTTTTAACCCACTTTCGTAAATCAGGTCACAATATTCTTTCTGCAGTAATGAGCTGTGTGACCCTTAAAACCATGAAGCAGAACCAAAACTTGTTGTGGAGTTTACGGCTGTTTACCCGATTTTCAGAGTCCCCGGCCGTTGCAGCCATCTTGGATTTGGCCCAGTTTTAAGCCATTTCCGGTGTCAAGTCATAATTTAATTTGCATCGATGAGTTACTTGATCCTTAACACCATACAGTAAAACAAAACAAATATTGTTCTATCCCAAACATTATGTTACAGCCGTTTACCCGATTTTCAGAGTCAACGGCGGTCATCTTGGATTCAATCAGTTTTACCCCACTTTTGGGGTATGATCAGGAATGTATTGGTAGAAATGAGTTGCTTAACTTATAGAATAGAGGCAGAAGCTTTCATTCTATCCCAAATACCAAGAAAGTTACAGGTGTTTGCCCTACTTTCAGGGTGCGGCGGTGACAGTTATCTTGGATTTAACCCAGTTTTTTAACCCACTTTCGGAGATCAGGTTATTTTTTTTTGTAGCAATGAGTTGCCTGACACTTTAAACCATAAAGTAGAACCAAAATCATTTTTCTATCCCAAATATCAAGGAATTTACAGCCCTTTACTTGTTTTTCAGGGTCGGCGGCGGCTATCTTGGATATGATTCAGTTAACTCTCTTTCGGGGATCAAAAATTGATATATTTTTTTATGTAACTCAGAGCATCCATTAGTGTTTTAAAACCATTTTAATTTTGGGGGGTTAGGTTCTTTTTCTTATATATTGACACGCTTAGACCTTAGTGAAGCCCCTTAATGGCAGCATAATACACCTTAAATTGAGAGCGTATTTGAGTGATTAAGCCCATTGTTAAGCTAGTTGAGAACGAGGTGGGAAATTACTTTCCCAACCGGAAATACGAAGGTTCTCCAATTTTCTTGCACGAATCCAAGCTGTTCAAATTGTAGGCCTTTTTTACGCAATAGGTAACTCACCGAACTCCGTCTCATCTTCTTGGGTAACAATCTCCTCCGGTCTTCTTTTTGTTTCTAAAGACAAGAATTAAAAATATTTTTAAACGTTTAATGATTGATAACTGTAGCTAAATACCCACATAATTAGCTTGATCGACCCACTTGCGGAAATCGCGTATGCCTTATTTGTCTATCGCGGTGCAAACAAAATCTGTCTGACATTATGAAACCACACCATCCAAATTAGCACGTTGCATTCAAGCAAGTGCAAGCGTAATTTATTAGTTATTTTATATAAAAGAAATATATGATGTGTTCCATTTCTCCCAAACAGTTTCTCCTGATAACGTTTTCTTTTCTCCTAAAATATTTGAAGTTTTTTTGAAATTTTAACTGCAATAAAAATTCAAAGGATCATCACAAATCAGAAAATGTGGTAATATGAGTAGTTGTCTCATGTCCTGATAACATGATATAAACTGAAAACAAAAGAATATGGAATAATTGAGTAAATAAGATGATATGAGCTTCTCTGAGAGATCTCATTAAGAAAAACCGCCCCTTGAAACGGACGCGCTCCTGCCCCCACTAACTCCTCTGGAATACACCGCTGCAGAGAGTCTCTGTCGTTGCAATCATATTCTTTATGTTGGGTACGATGTGAGTACCTCCTAATCGCACCATAGCGACGCCCCTAAATGGCAGCTTAATGAACCCTACATTGAAAGTGTAGTTGAGCGATAAAGCCCATCGTTAAATTATTTGTAAATGTGAGAAATCACTTTTCGAATCACAAAATACGAAAGTTCTCGGACTTTCTTGAAAAACGAAATATGCAATCGTGCACGAATCTCAGCTGTTCATTCATATTGTACGGTTTTTAACGCAATAAGTAACTCACCAAGCTCAATCTCATCTTCTTGGGTAACCACCTCCTTGTACGTTCTTTTTTTTGTTTCTAACGACAAGCATTAACAATATTTACGTTGGTTAATTAAACAAACTGTATAAATGCCCTAAATAGCTTAGCCCACTTGCGGGAAACACTTATGCATTATTTGTCTATCACGGTGCGAAAAAATTATGTTTGACATTCTGAAACCATACCAAGAGAAACGACACCATTTAAATCTAAACACCTTGCATTAAAGCAAGTGCTCTCGTAATTTATTAGTTATATATAAAAATATATTATGTGTTCCATTTTTCCCAAACAGATTCTCCTAATTTTACCTTAATAATTTTGCGATGTCTCATGTTCATCGAAAATAATCAGAGTTTTTACTTAAATTGTTAAAACTTCAAAAGATTATCAGAAATCTGGAAAATGTGGTAATATAAGTAGCTCTCTCAAATCCTGAAAACCTGATATAAACTGTACGCAACGAAATACGGATTATTTGAGTGAAAAGTGATGTTTTGAGTTTCTCCGAGAGGTCTAATTCAGAAACTTTACCCTTTTGAAACACTGACGTGCTCAATCTGGCAAAGCTATTTTGAGAATTATAACAGGATATTCAATCAAGTATTGCTAATGTATTGTGAAATAAGCATATCTTCCAAACACTTGACATAAAGGATAATATTTTCACATTATTCAATATTTGTACATTATAGGGTTCTTATTTAAACCTTCTTACCTGGTTTGATTTTTAAATTCAGTGCAGAAATTGTAAAAATATTTATATAAAAAAAGAAAACTCATGGAATATAGGGGCGGACTCTGATATGTGAAAATGGATATTACGTTAAAGATTCCATGTTTTCAACTTCAGTATTTAAATGAACTTGCCTAAACCAATTCATGTTATGCAATTGAGATTAATTTGAAAATCATTATATGTCAATTCAAATAAAAAATGTTGTTTTGTGAAATAAAAGAAAATAGGCAATTATTTGTATTAGTTAGTTTTATAATTTTAAGTTTCTGCGATTATGACTTTATGTTTTAAAACAAATGTATTGTTAATGTGATCATGTATCTATAATGATATTCTCTTGAAGCATTAATCTACAAGCTAAAATGATGAGGTTAATATTGCGATTTTCTCTTTTTTCGTTAAGAATTAAAGTTTGCTTCTTCAGATTTTGTAATAACAGTTTCGTCTATTTCAACCTAATCATCGATGCTATCACTGCTAATTCACATTTGTAGCTCATAACTTCATAATGATTAAAAATCCAATACGTTACACAAGTTTACCTTGTGAAAGGACGTCAAATAGGAACCTGACCTACAACTTTAATTATTTAAAACACCACGGCATTTCTTTAAGATCTTTTTTTTCAGCAACTCAAAAAATGTTATAAAGAGAATGGGAAAGCGTGTTGACAAATCGGCTAAGAGGAAGCTCGTGCCAAGCCGAAGCTAGTCGTTTTGTTTAAATGTTTTGGCGATTAGCAATGGCGTCACCCCAGTTTTTCCAGAGGTCAAATTCCTAATTCCTCAAAATCCGTAAAACTACATGGGAGTGTGTGTGTGTGTGTGGAAGGTGAGGTGGGGCATTTTGTGTGTGTGTGTGTGTGTGTGGGGAGAGGGGGTTAATTCATATCAATCTCTTTTCGTACTTTTAATTACGCACATCGCCCTTTATCAAAATCGACACAAAACGGGTGCAATTATTTGAGCACACAAACTATTTTCTTATAGCAAT
Source organism: Chiridota heheva (assembly GCA_020152595.1). Taxonomy (NCBI): domain Eukaryota; kingdom Metazoa; phylum Echinodermata; class Holothuroidea; order Apodida; family Chiridotidae; genus Chiridota; species Chiridota heheva. The sequence goes on along the minus strand of JAIGNY010001047.1, from coordinate 1,214,655 downwards.
TTTTAAGACACCATTTAAGACGGAGCTAGCTAGCTGCAAAAGTGTGTGTGTGTGTGTGTGGGGGCTAAAGAAGTAAACGGTGAAAATACTAAAAAGCGCCATTACATTTATATCATATGTAAACTAATTCTCAACCATATTGCTGCGCATAGTGTTAAGCAGGAGCGTATAAGAGGGGTCACCTCTCAAGGGAAGGAGGGAGGAAAGTAACCTAAACAATTTTCCGGTCACAAGTGCAAACATTGCATTGGCAAGTAAAGTTCAAACTCTAATGTTGCTGATATTTGGATAATCCTTTTAACTAGTTAAGATTTCGGTTATTTTGGAGCACTTTCTTTAATGCCGGTGAATTGTTTGACGATTTTAGGGAAATTTCGGTATTTAGGGACATTTTTCAGGAAATTTCTTTCATTTATAAGTAATTTTCTTAAACTTGTTGGGGGGTTAGGTGCTTTTTTTATATATTGACACGCCTAGACCTTAGTGATGCCCCTTAATGGCAGCATAATAAACCCTGAATTGAGAGCGTATTTGAGTGATAAAGCCCATTGTTAAGCTAGTTAAGAACAAGGTGGGAAATTACTTTCCCAACCGGAAATACGAAGGTTCTCCAAATTTATTGCACGAATCCAAGCTGTTCAAATGTTACGTTTTTTTTTACGCAATAAGTAACTCACCGAGCTCCGTCTCATCTTTTAGGGTAACAATCTCCTCCGGTCTTCGTTTTGTTTCTAAAGACAAGAATTAAACATATTTCTAAACGTTTAATGATTGATAACTGTAGTTAAATACCCACATAATTAGCTTGACCCACTTGCGGGAATCGCGTATGCCTTATTTGTCTATCGCGGTGCGAAGAAAATTTGTCTCACATGAAAACACACAAGGGAAACGACACCATCCAAATTAGCGCGTTGCATTCAAGCAAGTGCAAGCGTAATTTATTAAATATTTTATGTAAAAAATAATATGATGTGTTTCATTTCTCCCAAACAGTTTTTCCTGATTTTACCTTAATAATGTTTTGTTTTCACCTAAAAATTTTGAAGTTTTTATTTTATTTTAACTGATATAAAACTTCAAAGGATCACCAGAAATTGGAAAATGTGGTTATATGTGTAGTTTTCTCATGTCCTGATAACATGATATAAATTGAAAACAAAAGAATATGGAATAATTGAGTGAAATGAGATGCTATGAGCTTCTTTGAGAGATCTCATTAAGAAAATCCGCCCCTTGAAAAGGACGCGCTCCTGTCCCCACTAACTCCTCTGGAATACACCGCTGCAGAGAGTCTCTGTTGTTGCAATCATATTTTATATGTTGGGTACGATGTGAGTACCTCCTAATTGCACCTAAGCGACGCCCCTGAATGGCAGTTTAATGGACCCTAAAGTGAAAGTGTAGTTGACCGATAAAGCCCATCCTTAAATTATTTGTAAATGTGAGAAATCACTTTTCGAATTACAAAATACGAAGGTTCTTGGATTTTCTTGAAAAACGAAACATACAATCGTGCACGAATCTCAGCTGTTCGTTCATATTGTACGGTTTTTAACGCAATAAGTAACTCACCAAGCTCAATATCATCTTCTTGGGTAACCACCTCCTTGTACGTTCTTTTTTTTGTTTCTAACGACAAGAATTAACAATATTTACGTTGGTTAATTAAACAAACTGTGTAAATGCCCTAAATAGCTTAGCCTACTTGCGGGAATTACTCATGCATTATTTGTCTATCACGGTGCGAAAAAATAATGTCTGACATTCTGAAACCATACCGAGGAAAACGACACCATCCAAATCTAAACACCTTGCATTCAAGCAAGTGCACTCGTAATATATTAGTTATTATATAAAAATATATGTGTTCCATTTCTCCCAAACAGATTCTCCTGATTTTTACCTTAACAATTTTGCGATGTCTCGTGTTTATCAAAAATATTTAGAGTTTTTCACTTAAAGTGTTAAAACTCCAAAAGATTATCAGAAATCTGGAAAATGTGGTAACATAAGTAGCTCTCTCAAATCCTGAAAACCTGATATAAACTGTACGCAACGAAATACGGAACATTTGAGTGAAAAGTGATGTTATGAGTTTCTCCGAGAGGTCTAATTCAGAAACTCCACCCTTTTGAAACACTGACGTGCTCAATCTGGCAAAGATATTTTGAGAATTATCGCAGGATATTCAATCAAGTATTGCTAATGTATTGTGAAATAAGCATGTCTTCCAAACAGTTGACATAAAGGATAATATTTTCACATTATTCAATATTTGTACATTATAGGGTTCTTATTTATACCTACTTACTTGGTTTGATTTTTAAATTCAGTGCAGAAAATATAATATAAAAAAAACTATTAAACAAAAAACTCATGCAATATAGGGCGGACTCTTATATGTGAAAATAAACATTATGTTAAAGATTCCATGTTTTCAAGTTCAGTATAAAAGAAAATAGGCAGTTATCTTTATTAGTTAGTTTTATTATTTTAGGTTTCTGCGATTATGCCTTTATGTTTTAAAACAAATGTTTTGTTAATGTGATCATGTTTCTATATTGATATTCTCTTGGAGCATTAATCTACAAGCTGAACTGACGAGGTTAATATTGCGATTTTTTCATTTTTCGTTGAGAATTAAAGTTTGCTTCTTCAGATTTTGTAATAGTAGTTTCGTCTATTTAAACCTATTCATCGATGCCATCACTGCTAATTCACCATTGTCAGATTGTAGCTCATATCTGCATAATGATTAAAAATCCAATACGTTACACAAGTGTACCTTGTGAAAGGACGTTAAAGAGTAACCTGACCTACAACTGTAATTAATTAAACCACCTCGGCATTTCTTTGGATTGTTTTTTTCAACTACTCAAAACATGTTATAAAGAGAATGGGAAAGCATGTTGACAAATAAGCTAAAAGGAAGCTCGTTTCAAGCCGAAGCTAATCGTTTTGCTTTCAATGTTTTGGCGATTAGCAAGGGCGTCACCCCAGTTTTTTCAGAGGTCGAACTCCTTATTCCTCAAAATCCGTAAAAACACGTGAGAGGGAAGGGGAGGGGGGACATCTGTGTGTGTGTTCATATGAATCTCTGTTCGTACTTTTAGTTAAGCACATCGCCCTTTATCAAAATCGGCACAAAACGGGTCCAATTAAATTTAGCACACAAACTATTTTCTTATTACAATTTTTAAGACACCATTTGAAACGGAACTGTCTATCTGCAAAGTGTGTGTGTGTGTGAGGGGGAGAGGGAGAGAGGGGCTAAAGAAGTAAACGGTAAAAATGCTAAAAGGCCCCATTACACTCATATCATATGTAAACTAACTCTCAACCATATTAGTGCATATAGTGTTAAGCAGGGGCGCATAGGACGGGTCACCTCTCAAGGGAAGGGGCGGGGAGGGTAACATAAACAATTTTCCGTTCACAAGTGCAAACATTCCATTGGCAAATATCATTCACTGATGTTGCTGATAATCGAATAATCCCTTCAAGCAGTTAACATTTCGCTTATTTTCGAGCACTTTCCTTAATGCCGGTGAATTGTTTGACGATTTTAGAAATTTTCGCTATTTAGGGACAATTTTCGGGAAATTTCGTTCATTTATAGGTAATTTTCTAAAACTTGGAGGAATTTTTTTCTCGATTTTGGAGAAATTTGTTGCTATTCTTGGGCATTTTTTTGGAATTTTTTTTCAATTAGGCCTATATGAATTATAAGTAATTTTCTTACATTTTAGGGTAATTTGTTTCAATTTGGTGGCAATTTTTGAGAAATTTCTTTCGTTTATAGGTAATTTTTTCGATTTTAAAGATATTAATTTCGTTTAATTGTTTGACAATTTTAGGAAAATTTCCGTATTTTGGGGCATTTGTTTGGAAAATTTTCTTCATTTATAGGTAATTTTGAAATTAGTTAACAAATCTGACCAATATTTTAAACAACCGTACGAATTATTTTTGTGAAAAGTTGTCTTCAATTTTAAGAAAATTTTGCTCATTTTTGACAACTGTTTTTCAATAATCGGGAATTTTTTTTCTCATTTGTAAGCAATTTTCTTCGATTCTAAGGACAGTTTGGTTAATTCTAGGGTGACTTGGGGACAAATGTGACCAAATTTTCAAATAAATATACCAAATTATCCTTGAATGTTTACCAATTGTTTTAATTTTTGTTAATAATTTCCTACCCCAGCCTGGAAAACTGGGAAGTCTTTGAAATCCAGGCTCAGGCTATTTTATTTTATCAAATACATTTTTGTACAGCAAAAAGTGGGGGATAAAACCTTCCCATACCCCCTGCCCCTCCCCTTCCTTTCCTTCATCTCCGCGGTCCCTGACTTTAAGAAAAATATTCATTGAGGTGGTTTATTTTGTGTAAATGAAGAAACCTGTAAAGATGAGCATTTCGCAAGGTTTTCGAATGTCTGAGGAGCGTGTTAGGGCAAAACAAGCCCCTTATTTTTGCCCACCCCAGATTTTCCGAGCTGGCGACGCCCTTGGCAATAAGCGTATAACATATTTGAATACTGCCTGTTGGACATGGTATGCTTCCAATATACTCAGCAATGAAACTTGTACCAATAATATAAGCAAAATGTGCTGCATGAGAACATTAGTAAAATCACAAAGATCCTTACTAATAATGATGAAAACCGCAACAGTCAGGAGAACTCCACCAAGTAACGGAACGATTACAATTGCAACTAAAAATTGTTGCTTGAGTTTCCTCGTTCAGTCATTTGCACTTTGTGAGTTGTAGGCCTATATGGAATTTCTAAAAATTAAAGAAATTGAATTTTAATTAAAACATTCGTGACAACACATACGAAGTATTAGTCAAGTATTAGGTATACAACGTAAGGTAAAGTCACCATCAAATGTGATGCATGCCCGTTACGTCACTTTCACGACAGTTATCCGGTTATTGATTGGCATAAGACTTATTTTGTAAATATTTCTACCAATCTGAAACGTTGAATGATATTTTCTACATAGTCACATGATAACTCACATTTTTAGGGGAGCATTATCAAACGAAGAAATAAGTGGGAATATCATAGAAAAAACTAATATGACTAATAAAAGATCGGAACAATCAAAGACCACTAATTGAAATTTATTTCAAAGAAATTTGAAATCAGATAAAGTCTTATAATCTTAAAATTGTTGATATATACATTAGATATCTAAAAGATACACACCCTTCAAATAAACAATCGTTGTTGACGTTTCAAAGAAAAAAGATTCATCTTTTGATATGATATGCAGAGAGTAATTGCCTTGATCCAACGGCCGGAACTTATGAATGATAAGATCTCCATTTTCCAGCTGATTGTAGTGCTCTGGCTTGTCCGGAATACCTTTGCCGTCCTTCAGCCAATAACTAAGTTTGATGTCTATCTGTCTGCTGTAGTTGCAATGAACTTTGCAAGTTTCATTTAGTATCACCGATATTATTTCTGGGCAATCAACATCAAATCTTAAGGTAGAATCCGTCGCTGTAATGATATACGAAATACAATGTTCAAGTGTAGTTTTGCAAACTTCTAAGAAAACGAATCGTATGAAATCATAAGGTAGACCCCGTCGTTATAATAAAATACAAAATACGATTTTTGAAGTGTAATTTTGCAAACGTCTATGAAAACGAATCGCATATTCATACGGAAAACAGAATGTATGGAAAACAAAGTACAAATATACATTTTGATATAGATAGATATATATGTCAACGATTGTATGCAGGGAAACATAATTTTTGATCTTATCGTTTGGATTCCGATTGATCAATGCAGTCAACATTTTGTTCCCTTTATAAATGAGTGTCATAAGTTTCCTATGAATTTCTGTGTTTATTTCTTCAGACCCATTTTAGGATTTTGCCGATGTCGTCTCTGTTTTAATTCTTATTTAATATTAACTCAGATTGCAGATTAAAAATAAGCGAAACCTCTTATCGTCACTAGAATTTCCGATTTCTGAAACTGGATCGATGGATTTCTTGGAACAATTATTAAGGAATAAATTCCTCCTTGTTCCTTTTGAGCATTGATTAAAGTTAAAGTTCCATCATCATGCATTTGATAACCTGGAATTTCCTGTCTTCCATATGCACTGCTCAATAAGGAATCACCATTAAAAGTCCAGAGCACTTCCTCTAAAGCGTAGACATTTGTGAAAGTACATGATATATCAAAAGTTGAATTGACTCGTATGGCTACTTCGCCAGGACAGGAGACTGGGACATCAAATGGAGATGCTAGTTCTGCAGATAAAGAAGATGATTGAAAAGTTATGCGTTAAACATACAGAACTGAACACAGTCTTTCCAGGTGTGTATATCTTAATATGGAACACGAAATCAAAAGAGGGTCTGGTGGAATTGTGCAAAACTCTTTTTTCGCTGAGGAGAATCTCAAGGTTGAAGTTTTCTTAGATTTGTTAGAATATGATAGTATTTCGCAGCCTTACACTCTCGTAAGTCATTGTTTCAAAGAATTAATATACTATTGCAAACAATTGAACAATGCCAAAATAATTATAATATAAGTGACCTTTCAAAAAAAAAAACGCGTGCTCTTACATTTAGATGGTTTTCCTACAACTTCCAAGTCATCGTTCCTTTTTTTGAAAAAATTAATAGCTAAAGAGACACATTGGAGATGTCATTCTACTGTTAAAAGCTAATTAGGTATGTAGCAGACATGCAACATTTTCATAGAAATTTAAATTTTGAAATATCTTGAACGGAAATCGAAATAGTATTATTCTTGAAATTGTATGTATGAATATATAGCAACAACATGAGCATCAGTGGTTTAACATATACTAACAACCCTTAGAAAAGCAAAATATTCAATCAAAATCGGTGAAAAATTTCCATTATACATCATTTCAAAACCTAGATACAAAATTACCAGAAATTACGCAATATATTGTGATCTCAAAACGGGACAACCAGAAATTTGATAAGTTTAGCTTATTGTTTTTCTGTCTTTCCTTCAAATATTGTGAATGGGAATTTGAATTTGATTGACTTGAAGCAATCTTTGCATTGTGAGTCATTATGATTATGCACGCGGTAATTCAGAGAAACAGGTACCTTGTAGTAAGATATTCCCATCATACGAACACATCCCCGTTAAGCCTGTTTAGAGTGAAATTAGCAGATGATAAACATCGGTAATACACGCACCATCATTTTAAAGTGCACAAAATATTCCCAAAATATAGGATTTTTGAACAAGAGTATTATTTAAGAGGTAAAGCCATTTAGTTTCACCCAAATGCGCGTCGTAAATGTATATTGGTGATGGTGATGGTGATGGTGGTGGTGGTGGTGGTGGTGGTGGTGGTGGTAGCTGGTACGTCTCCAGCATGGCTGACGACTCGTGACTCGGATGACACACCACTTTTTCTGGTCTGCTGTTAGCCTGTATATTGCTGGTAGTGGTGTACCAAGTTGTGTCTTTATTCTGACATTCCATCTGGTTTAAGTTCGTCCTGATCTTCCGCAGACTTCAATTTTTTCTTTGCAAAATAACCTTTTGTAGGCAGTTGTCTTGACTTCTGGCTAATGTCTAAAGTAGCTGAGAGCTTGTTGGTTTGTGAGATGAAGTAGTCGATTCCTCTGACCAATTTCCTGCAATACACTGTCAATGGTTCTTGTCGCAGTCCAAGGGATTCTCAGTATATATATATATATATATATATATATATATATATATATATATATATATATATATATATATATATATATATATATATATATATATATATATATATATATATATATATATATATATATATATATATATATATATATATATATATATATATATATATATATATATATAAATACTCAACGCTAACACCACATTTCAAATGCATTGATTCTATTACAGTCAGCTTCAGAGCATAGGATTCACAGTCTATTAAAAGTAATTGTTTCTGCACACCATTACAGCATAGTAAAAAAATTAAGTTCCACTTTGAATAGCTTAATACAGTTCAAAGAAATAATATTTTTAAGACCAAACCTGAGATTTCACCTCCATTTTCTCAAAATTAAGATTAAACACTTTTCTTTCAACCATATATCGTTTAGATCTTTCAAAATCGTGCATTTGTTATTCTACATCTATACGATGTTAGTCTTAACTACAAATTATATGCCCTTTGGTAAATGAGAAACAATAACAGTTAACATATATGGAGAAATTTTCCGACAACTGGTCCAATTGTCTTAAAGAATAAAAGAGAATGCATTTCTAAACCTGCCAGTTTAATTATCAATTAACTATAACTGAAAGTGACATTTAAACATTTTTGTGAAACTTTAATGGTACGTTGAATAAAAAAATGGAAAATAATGAAAGCTATTAAAAAGACTACTAACCACTCAAAAGTAGAAACAAAACTACTCTATCCATCCGTGGTTACTTAGTGTTCATGCACTTTCTGAAAGAGATGGAGAGACAGTAATTAGTATCACTTACAGATAACTCTTTATGGTAAAGAAACTGAGAAAGAACATACTTTATTTGCATTCACCTAAATACTTCAAATCTCAACAAAAATCATTGAATGAAGTTTGACATCGATCCTTACTCCATTGCTGACATGCCAATCTGTTCATGTTTCTTTGGCTTCTACTGTATTAAAACTTTTAATTTGCTTTCGGAAATTGTGCCGATAAAGTTGTCAATTAGTTGCTTTGCAGCTGATCCAGCTGGTTAATTCAAAACACAAGAGCAACATATTGTTACACTTTCAACTTTGCCTTTGAAACATTGGTCGCTTGGTTCAAATTCTGATAAGCAAGTAATCTTGATCCGAAATGAAGCAATCTTGCCCAAGTGTTTGTGACTTTATAGTGTGCATACTAATAATTAAAAAAACATCAAAATAATACGTTAAGGAGATAGGGGTGAGGAGGGGGGCACTTCCATATGTGAGGGAGATATACATTTGCCAACCAAGCAGTTGCCTTTTTCAGAATTTTCGTAGTGCAGGTATCAAAAATCCAATCTCTCATACTGCAAGTTTAAAAAAAATTGCATATTTTCATATTGCAGGCCTCAATAATTATATAATTTTGTACTGCAGGTATCAATAATCACTTATTTTTCTACTGCAGATTTATTTTCATACTGTAGGTATCAAAATCATATACTGTCATACTACACTTGCTAAAAAATATCTCATACTGCAGTCCAATTTTGAAATCTTGGGCGGCACATACAGTTTGGGTTGTACCGCCGATCGGGGGACACAATAAGTCCCCCGATCGGGAAACTCAAGCATGCGCACTGAGTTTACAATGATAATGGAAGCCGCCATTTTTATTGTGAAGCTTCAGTAATAGACGCTTATTATTCGTTTCATTGAAGGTTTGTAACAAAGTTTGCTTTCTTCATGTTCAAATTTTGCGAAAGTAAAACAACTTCGTTACTATCACGCAGTTATTGCTAAATAATTTTCACAAATCCCCAAGCTTTTTATCATAATTTCAGAAAACCTTGTTAAAGCGCGACTGCCAAATGGTAACACATAATAAGAATTCATCACTTTTCTTCAAATTTCTCGAAAAGCGTACGGTGAATTTTAAAAGCGCACAGTGAAAATATAATTCATATGCTCATTATTTCAAACCGTGATTTTTTTTTTGAACCCTTTACAGTGGTTGAGTTCCCCGCGTTTGAAACATGTCTGATCATTATGTTAATCCTATACAAACTTTGAATTTGGATAGATCCATTGTGGGATACTTCTGTTAAAGGATCCCCTGATCGGGAGAAGAAAACTGTTGTCCCGATCGGGGTACGAACCGGACTGACATACCTACCTCGTCAGTATGGAAGTGCCCCCTGGGCACTGATTACCTATTTTTAATATTCATACATTAGTACAGACACTGCTTAAAAACTTGTCTTGCAATTTTCAAACTACAAATTATATGCATCATTTCACAAGATTAACTTTGTTTTAAAGGACATTTTCATACTCCTTTGAAGACGCTGTTCCCTTAATAAAACCTCTTTGTGTTGGGTGAAAATGAAGTACATGGTTCATTGAACATCTCGTATGGAGTGTTAAAGAGATCACAGTTTGTGGTTTGAAATATAGAGACATATATAACTTTTATTTTGGCCGGCTTTGCTCCGCTTCAGGGCCGGTTGAAGTGTTCTTGGTTTTAAGCAAAGCCATTTCAAATGTTTGATGTTTTGATACGATCGGGTTTATGAAGGTTTAGGTACCCCCCTCCTTCTTCCTCCACCGTACCACCTCCCCCCTTCCCCCTTTCTTTCTCTCTAAAAAATCCTTTGGCGAGAAGAAGGACATAAAGCTATAGTAACGAATTAAAAAAAATAACAAATTAAAGTTGATTGTATCGTTGATTCCGAAAAATTATACATTTGTATTTAAATCATTACGAATAAGATATATTCAAGAATTAGAAATAAAAGGTTTCTTGTATACCTTCGTAAATGTCGGAGTTCCTTTGGACGTCAAACGGAATCGGATTAAAACAGTGGCTTGTACTGTAATCAAGTTTAGTGTTTAGACTAATATTCCATTGCACCAATACGCCATCTTTGAAGCAGCATCAGTATTATGTGTTTTTAGAGTGCCCGAGTTTTTAGAGTCGCAAATCATTGGTACGGAGGGGTTTTCAGTTTGTAAAAATAACAAATATCTAAACAGTTGTTGAACATTGAACTTGGGGCCAGCACCTACATATCTATTGATAATCTATCAATTCGGTGGTAAACAGGTGGAGCGATAATACTGACTTGCTATTTGTATTTCAGCTGCATCACAGGTTCTGAATAAATATACATCAATAAAATTGTATTTGCATACGCAGACGCAATATTCACTGTTTTCTTACACACTCTAATATGATACTATAGCAAACGGTGAGGTAGCGTTGAGAAAATGTATAACACCAAAAAGCGAGCCTGGTTTTGGCGGTTGGGATTAAATTCTGGATAATTGTTTTGTTTTAAAACATTACTAAATCACTAAAAGGAAATTCAAACCTTTACCTATTAATGGATTACTTCTAAAAATGGCAAGCCGAGCTGCAGGTAAACGTGTCTCAGCCGTACAAGAAGGTAAAAACATTTTTTTAATGTTTTGAAAATTATTTTTAAAGTTTTTGCAGTTTTTTGAGCCGGAGCTACTGAGACGTCCAATCTGAGAATTCCACTAGTCAGCTAGTGTCAACATCATCATTTCATGAGTTACTTGTTGTTGGTGAAGTATATTTTATTTAATCCTAAAATAACGTATTTTTAAGGATCCTTCAGATAAAGAACGTTTAATGCAACGTTGAGCGCCATGTGCCCATAATGCACCACATGCCGCGTATACTTTTGCTGTGTAGGCAAACTTAGATTGGTTTTAAACAATTTCAGAAGAATTAGATACATTATACATTTTGAATTTGTATTAATTATATTATACAAACTACAGAAAAACAACATGGGCTCAAGAAAAGTTTTATATCGATCTCGATTTAGAGAAGTTGTGATCAAATCGCTAGATTTTCTGAGTGAATTACTTTTTTGTTCCTGAGATTTTGTCTTGTAGAAGATGTCCAGCGTAAGTTCTGGTGTTCTGGAACATTTGTCAACGTTTGTAGTAATACAGATTCTAAGAACAATTATGTAACATTTAGACTATAATAAGTTAACATTGTCAATAAAATTGATTCAATGAAGTTCTATTCCAATCGTTTTAGTTATTCTAGCACAAGATATACACGATAGAATAAACTATGATTGTTGTTATAATATGAATCATATTGAACTGCTGAAAGCCACAGTAATAATTCTTCTGCACAGTTATCGCCCAATCTCCGTGTTTTCTGGTTTATTCAAAGTACTTGCAAAACTGATATAGTTAATCGTATATTGCCTCTATTATTGCGAAGCACTCTGTACTGTTCCATAATCAGTCCGGTTCGAACACGCGATCGGGAGATCAGTATTGGTCTCCCGATTAGGAGATACAGAAGTATCCCATAATGCATCTATCCAAATTCAAATTTTGTATAAGAATAACATAAGAATCAAACATATTTTGAGCACAGGTAATTTAATCACTGCAAAGGGATCAGATTTTTCTTCACA
>JAIGNY010001047.1:1192500-1195000 GCA_020152595.1 Chiridota heheva | reverse complement strand
ACGTTTGTAAAAATATCACGAACGTAACGTACGTAAAGCGGTATTACGTACGTACATGATAATAATACGGACGTACGTAATAATTTCCACCAACCACCATGATATTCGACCCGTCATTTAATACAATACAAAATTACAAAACAGCTGAATAGCTCTGAAAAGTTTTGCGTTGTTTTTATTTAATTTAAATACACTAGAATTTAATATTTTTAGGATATTTCCCAGAAATTTAAGTAAAGGAAAACCTTAAAACCCTGATGGGGTAAAAATGATAAAATATAAATAGGTCTAATGCCATCGTAACAATAAATGGTTTCTGCTGGTTTCAGCAACGTATTTCACGGCGTATTTTATTCAGATCCAGATCTGAGCTAAGATGAAAAATTCGTATTTAAATGAACTTGAATACGCTAAACAAACTAACTCATTGTTTTTTGTTTAATATGATGAGTCGTCATACCGGGGAGCCAGAGGCATACCCCCAACCTAATTTTTTTTACAAAATTGCCGTTTTGAAAGTGAAAAGTGCCCCTCAATCACCGTCAAAGGTGCAACAACTAGGTGGAATGTACGTGCGTATATACACACTTTTAATAAAACAAATATGGCAAAAGTGCCCTTTGAATTCACTAATTCATAAATGTGACTACACGTAGTAGTAGGCGAGGCATGTGGATATGACTTGGGAAGTTCCCCTACGATGTCTTGCCCTCCCCAACCTTCCCCACACTTTTAAAAGCTTCCTATACCCCAGTGTGGTCAGTGCCTCTTTTAAGGAATTCTCACTGGTACCAAGTAGTCTGTTGGGCAGTGGTGACTCCCTCGTCACATGCAAAAAATGTATCCTGCCATGTATAGGTATGCAGCTGTTGTGTTTGTTTGACAACGTGAAAACAATGCCGTCTGCTACACAAGATTCATCGCCATTAAAAATATAAACAAGAGATTGCATTGGGGAAAATTGAACCGGCTGTAATTGAAATAATATTTCTGAAAACATGAATTAAGTATAATATTAGCACGGTCTAAAGCGCATACCTCCGCCCCGTTGCAATTCCAAAATGCCTAGAATAATTTTAGAGTTCATTTGATCCATATACCCAATATAATCTACTTCAGAAATCTTAGGCCCACCAAGATTCATCCCCAAGTTTTCTATCTATAATGATCATTTGCAATCTGAACACTTGAAGATTATCTTCTGACTGGATTTCTTCTAAGGCCATACCATTGTGTTCAGTTTTATTTAAGTGATGCATCATTGTTTGCGCTCTATTCAGCCAGAAATCACATTCCATCATTTTCCATTCATGGCAGAAACCAATTGTTTCATTTTTTTGATTCCAAAGAAGACTTTGATGTAAGTCTTTTTAAGTCCAGAAAATTGATTGTTTGGACTTCATTCAGAGCGCAAAATCATAGTTCAGCACATTCCATTTGAAAGGTTTTAACTTAGTCTTGACAATTTAGTCTTGACAGTTCTTTTCATAAAAATCCCCACCCCTCAATTTCTGCCCCTCCCTTGTTCCAATTAGTTTCAACTTTTTAATAACTTCTTCCTAAAACAGTAAAAAAAAACGCTCCAAATTTAATCAAAATCCAATCATCAGTTCTTGAGATACCTTGATGACAGACAAACTTACCTTAAAATGTCCCCACCCCTCCATTTACACCCTTACCCTATCCTAATATGTCTCAAATTTCATAAGCAGTAACAAAATTACACACTAAGTTTAATCCAAATTCAATCATAAGTTCATGAGTTATCTTGATGAGAGTAAAACAGAGGCAAAAACAAGTCCCCACCCCACTTACACCCTTCCTCTGTTCCAATATGTCTCAAATTGTAATCACTTCTGCCTTACATTAAAAACCACACATTAAGGTAATCCAAACCCATGATCAGTTCTTGAGATATCTGGATGACAGACAAATAGGGCGAAAAGATGCCTCCCCCCCACTCCATTTATTTGCACCCTTTCTTTTTCCAATATGTCTCAAGTTTTAAGTACGTCTTCTTTAACAAGTAATACAACCACACACCAAATTTAATCAAAATCCAATTATCAGTTCTTAAGATATCTTGATGAGAGATAAAAAACAGACAAACAAACATACAGAGGCGAAAACATAACCTTCGTCCACTTGCCCCCTACACAGAAAATTTGTAAAGTGACATATTTTGTCTGGCTTAGAGGCTTTGTCACCCCCTCCCTCCTTGAAACAACATTGTGCCTCTCTTGTCCACCATGACCAAAATCCTGGTGTCGCCACTGATCCTTTGGTCCTTTTGAAAGTTGAGGGCAGACTGGGGTAGAAGGTGCCCTTTTGAAAGTGATACGAAATTGTTGTAGGTCGTTCTTGAAGCTTGAAAACAAATAGAAATCCACTCACTCATAAATTTTACATAGTACATGGAAAATGTGACATTCATTTAGAATTTATTTGACACATTTAAAGCACGTCATATACCAGGGGCCGTCACCGAGGGCCGTGGCGA
>JAIGNY010001047.1:1185000-1187500 GCA_020152595.1 Chiridota heheva | reverse complement strand
TGTAGGATCCGCCTTGTGTTGGTTGGTAGCAAGCAATATTTAACCAGAGGTCCTCCACTTTATCCACCATCCACCCTGACCCTCTCTGAGTCCATTTCTCAAGAGATTCTATCACGTGTGGGAGAGCGTTGTTGAGCGCTTCATCGATCTCGTTCACTTGCAGAGCATCCATCTGATGGCTGCGAAATACTGGACTTGTGAATTCTGTTTCTCCATTGCCATTATCCTTTTTGAACCCAACTCTTAGTGCTAACTGAAATTTTAAACCGCGAAAGTTTCCAACCTCTTCTGCTACCTTCCGGTGAATTGCGGGGGAACATCGTTTAATATAGCTAGTGGGTCAGCGCTCGATCGGTGTCCATCTGCGTTATTCATATGCCAACTGCCGACGTACTTGCCAATCGTCCCAGGTGCCCGTCTGGACCTTGATGCAGAAACAGGTCTAGCAGCAAGCGCAGGAGCAGGTCTTTGCACTATAGGAGCAGGAACAAACCTTCGCGCTCTCGGAGCAGGAACCGGTCTCCTTTCCGATCTTCGGGCTGGCATATACCTATGAGCAATGATGACATTTATGTAGTCGTTTTTAATATGAATTCCTCTTGTGCCTGATGGGTCGTCAAGGAGGATATTATTTCGAATCACATGCTTTCTCAACTCCTCGACTCTCTTTCTTCTCAGTGCAGTTCTAGTTAAGTTATCCACCATACGCTGCTATACTATAGTATGTTATGTCTTTAATAGGTTGTCGTATCAGATCAGTGTACTATGGTCACACCAGATTTGTATACTATGGTCTGTTATGTCTCTTATAGGTTGTTGCACCAGATTTGTTTACTATGATATGTTATGTTTCTAATAGAACGTTACACCAGATTTGTATACTATGGTCTGTTGTGTCTTTAATATGTTGTCGCACCAGATTTGTTTACTATGATATGTTATGTTTCTAATAAGAAGTCACACCAGTTTTTTATACTATTGTATGTTATGCCTGTAATAGGTTGTCGCACTAGATTTGTATACTATTACATATGATATCTCTAATAGAGTGCCGCAACAGATGGTAATACATCATTTTCTTTGTACGGCAAGCACTTTTTGAAAGTTTGTACGAGCTTGTTTTTCAATATGGATAAGTTTTTCAACAACCCTTTTGCCACCGCAACACAGCAAAGTTGTGTCTGAGAATAAACACTAACCCCACACTTGCGGCATGATACTATTGGGTGTTTACCATTTCTAATCACTACTTGATGCTGCCAGTATTGATCATACATAGCAGGTCTTCTACATGTTTCTTTATTACCTAGCGGTAGCCAATTATACTTGTTGTGTGCATGTACTGACATTATGTATCGTTATAAATATACATAACATATCTCTAATTGTATGTTGTATATTTTAGTTTTCCCCATTTGGTGGGAGCTCGGTGTTGGGAGGGATGATCAGCAAATCTTCACGGACAAATCCACGGCCCAGACCATCTTGAAGAAAGTATAGGACAGGCTCTACAGGCTTTGTGACATACCGTCCTATCCGATAAACATCGACATACCACAGGGAGACTGTAGCACAACATCGACCTCCTTTCAGCTCACCCAGTTGGTATAGATAACGCATTACAGCATAGGCAGGTACTTTTTCATCTAAAGATGCTGGTTTCTGTTTCACCGCTTTAACTTTGATAGCATGGACAGGCTTCTTTCTGATCAGTCGTGTGACCCCGTTGTTCAAAGCTGAAACAACGGCAGGTAGCCTCTCTCTACCCATTCTAAAAATCTCTCTCCCATAGGCAATTTAATTTTCTGATCTTACTGATGTCCGTACAACCTTTCTGCTAGTGTACAATTAAACCGTTGTGCAAAAGCTTAATTCCGATGAAAGTCTTGGATTACACGTTTCACCTCAACACCATGCTTCTTTAATGTATCAATTACAAAAGCCATGAACTCACTCCATTGATTCTACTGAAGTAGTTTCTGGCAACTGAGTGGACTAAGATTATAGATGCGGGTAAATGCAGAAGCAACCTCTGTTGAGTACTTCGAGGTTAATGACTCAGCCTTATTATACCGACTGGCAACATTGACCCAATTAATACATATTTATAGGTCTTGTGTCCAACCTTGCCATGCGGCAGAAACAAGAGGTCGGCTTGATGGACTTGATTCGGTGTAGAAATGCCAAACTTAGGTCGTGGTATATAGTGGGGAGGTGGCAGGTAGATCTGCCACATAGCCTGCTTATTTAGCCAAGCCCGGGCTTCATCTTCATACACCTTTGCAGCTTATGCAAGATTTTTTACAGCTGCAGTTCCTCTCCAATACCCTTGAGGGCTATAATATATCTCTGCTAGATTCATCTCATATTGGACATATGACATCATGTATTCAATATGGCGCTGAATTACGGAAAGAAACTAGCACCAACACGAAGAACCCATACAAGTCTGGGTGTAAAAGGTGTACGCACAACTCATCAAGTTACTCTTGATACCCCA
>JAIGNY010001047.1:1110000-1180000 GCA_020152595.1 Chiridota heheva | reverse complement strand
AATTTTCGTAGTAAAGATACCCTAATAACAAACTGAGGTTGGGCCCACCCGAATATCACACTAAGTTTGGGCCCACCATAATAGCACACTAAGATAGGACCCACCGTAATAGCACATTAAGGTTGGGCCCACCCTAATAGCACACTAAGCTTGGTCCCACTCTAATAGTACACTAAGGTTGGGCCCACTCTAATAGCACACTAAGGTTGGGTTAACTCTAATAGCACTCTAAGGTTAGCCCCACCGTAATAGCACACTAAGGTTGGGCCCACTCTAATAGCACTCTAAGGTTGGGCCCACCCTAATAGCACACTAAGGTTGAGCCCACTGTAATAGCACCCTAAGGTTGGGCCCACCCTAATAGCACTCTAAGGTTGGGCCCACCCTAATAGCACTCTAAGGTTAGCCCCACCGTAATAGCACACTAAGGTTGGGCCCACTCTAATAGCACACTAAGGTTGGGCCCACTCTAATAGCACACTAAGGTTGGGCCACCCTAATAGCACACTTAGGTTGGGCCTACTCTAATAGCACTCTAAGGTTGGGCCCACCCTAATAGCACACTAAGGTTGAGCCCACTGTAATAGCACACTAAGGTTGGGCCCACCCTAATAGCACACTAAGGTTGGGCCCACTATAATAGCACTCTAAGGTTGGGCCCACCCTAATAGCATACTAAGGTTGGGCCCACTCTAATAGCACTCTAAGGTTGGGCCTACCCTAATAGCACGCTAAGGTTGGGCCCACTCTAATAGCACACTAAGGTTGGGTTAACTCTAATAGCACTCTAAGGTTAGCCCCACCGTAATAGCACTCTAAGGTTGGGCCCACCCTAATAGCACACTAAGGTTGAGCCCACTCTAATAGCACACTAAGGTTAGCCCCACCGTAATAGCACACTAAGGTTGGGCCCACTCTAATAGCACTCTAAGGTTGGGCCCACCCTAATAGCACACTAAGGTTGAGCCCACTGTAATAGCACACTAAGGTTGGGCCCACCCTAATAGCACTCTAAGGTTGGGCCCACCCTAATAGCACTCTAAGGTTGGGCCCACCCTAATAGCATACTAAGGTTGGGCCCACTCTAATAGCACTCTAAGGTTGGGCCTACCCTAATAGCACGCTAAGGTTGGGCCCACTCTAATAGCACACTAAGGTTGGGTTAACTCTAATAGCACTCTAAGGTTAGCCCCACCGTAATAGCACTCTAAGGTTGGGCCCACCCTAATAGCACACTAAGGTTGAGCCCACTCTAATAGCACACTAAGGTTAGCCCACCGTAATAGCACACTAAGATTGGGCCCACTCTAATAGCACTCTAAGGTTGGGCCCACCCTAATAGCACACTAAGGTTGAGCCCACTCTAATAGCACACTAAGGTTAGCCCCACCGTAATAGCACACTAAGGCTGGGCCCACTCTAATAGCACTCTAAGGTTGGGCCCACCCTAATAGCACACTAAGGTTGAGCCCACTCTAATAGCACACTAAGATTGGGCCCACCCTAATAGCACACTAAGGTTGGGCCCACTACAATAGCACTCTAAGGTTAGGCCCACCCTAATAGCATACTACGGTTGGGCCCACTCTAATAGCACTCTAGGGTTGGGCCCACCCTAATAGCACACTAAGGTTGGGCCCACTCTAATAGCACTCTAAAGTTGGGCCCACCCTAATTTGCACACTAAGGTTGGGCCCACTCTAATAGCACACTAAGGTTGGGCCACCCTAATAGTACACTAAGGTTGGGCCCACTCTAATAGCACACTAAGGTTGAGCCCACTCTAATAGCACACTAAGGTTGGGCCCACCCTAATAGCACACTAAGGTTGGGCCCACTATAATAGCACTCTAAGGTTAGGCCCACCATAATAGCAATCTACGGTTGGGCGCACTCTAATAGCACTCTAAGGTTGGGCCCACCCTAATAGCACACTAAGGTTGAGCCCACTCTAATAGCACACTAAGATTGGGCCCACCCTAATAGCACACTAAGGTTGGGCCCACTACAATAGCACTCTAAGGTTAGGCCCACCCTAATAGCATACTACGGTTGGGCCCACTCTAATAGCACTCTAGGGTTGGGCCCACCCTAATAGCACACTAAGGTTGGGCCCACTGTAATAGCACTCTAAAGTTGGGCCCACCCTAATAGCACACTAAGGTTGGGCCCACTCTAATAGCACACTAAGGTTGGGCCACCCTAATAGTACACTAAGGTTGGGCCCACTCTAATAGCACACTAAGGTTGAGCCCACTCTAATAGCACACTAAGGTTGGGCCCACCCTAATAGCACACTAAGGTTGGGCCCACTATAATAGCACTCTAAGGTTAGGCCCACCATAATAGCAATCTACGGTTGGGCGCACTCTAATAGCACTCTAAGGTTGGGCCCACCCTAATAGCACACTAAGGTTGGGCCCGCTCTAATAGCACTCTAAAGTTGGGCCCACCCTAATAACACACTAAGGTTGGGCCCACTCTAATAGCACACTAAGGTTGGGCCACCCTAATAGTACACTAAGGTTGGGCCCACTCTAATAGCACACTAAGGTTAAGCCCACTCTAATAGCACACTAAGGTTGGGCCCACCCTAATAGCACACTAAGGTTGGGCCCACTATAATAGCACTCTAAGGTTAGGCCCACCATAATAGCATACTACGGTTGGGCGCACTCTAAGGCTGGGCCCACCCTAATAGCACACTAAGGTTGGGCCCGCTCTAATACCACTCTAAAGTTGGGCCCACCCTAATAGCACACTAAGGTTGGGCCCACTCTAATAGCACACTAAGGTTGGGCCACCCTAATAGCACACTTAGGTTGGGCCCACTCTAATAGCACTCTAAGGTTGGGCCCACTCTAATAGCACACTAAGGTTGGGCCACCCTAATAGCACACTTAGGTTGGGCCCACTCTAATAGCACATTAAGGTTGGGCCCACCCTAATGGCACACTAAGGTTGGGCCCACTTTAATAGCACACTAAGGTTGGGCCCACTATAATAGCACACTAAGGTTGGTTAACTCTAATAGCACTCTAAGGTTAGCCCCACCGTAATAGCACACTAAGGTTGGGCCCACTCTAATAGCACTCTAAGGTTGGGCCCACCCTAATAGCACACTAAGGTTGAGCCCACTGTAATAGCACACTAAGGTTGGGCCCACCCTAATAGCACACTAAGGTTGGGCCCACTATAATAGCACTCTAAGGTTGGGCTCACCCTAATAGCATACTAAGGTTGGGCCCACTCTAATAGCACTCTAAGGTTGGGCCTACCCTAATAGCACTCTAAGGTTGGGCCCACTCTAATAGCACACTAAGGTTGGGTTAACTCTAATAGCACTCTAAGGTTAGCCCCACCGTAATAGCACACTAAGGTTGGGCCCACTCTAATAGCACTCTAAGGTTGGGCCCACCCTAATAGCACACTAAGGTTGAGCCCACTCTAATAGCACACTAAGGTTGGGCCCACCCTAATAGCACACTAAGGTTGGGTCCACTATAATAGCACTATAAGGTTAGCCCCACCCTAATAGCATACTAAGGTTGGGCCCACTCTAATAGCACTCTAAGGTTGGGCCCACCCTAATAGCACACTAAGGTTGGGCCCACTCTAATAGCACACTAAGGTTGGGCCACCCTAATAGCACACTAAGGCTGGGCCTACTCTAATAGCACTCTAAGGTTGGGCCCACCCTAATGGCACACTAAGGTTGGGCCCACTTTAATAGAACTCTAAGGTTGGGCCCACCCTAATAGCACACTAAGGTTGGGCCCACACTAATAGCACACTAAGGTTGGGCCCACCCTAATAGCACACTAAGGTTGGGCCAAAGTTGGTAATGCTTGCAGCTAGTTCACCTTGGTAAAGTATTCAAACACTACATCAGCAGTGATACTAATTTTCGCGACGTATAGTGTCTCGAAAAAATAAAGTTAGTAAAGAGCTCAGCAGAAAGATAGACTCTGTGTAATAGAGAAAGTTAATGAAGCGACATAGCAAAGCAACATTATGGGAATAGTTGTAAAGCCTTACACAATTAGGATTTGCATTGACTCAAGAGGGCTTGAACAAAGCTATTCAGCGAGGACATTTTCCGGTGAAAATTATAGATAACATCGCCTGTAGAATTACAAATGCAAAAGTATTATCCGTTTTGGGTGCCAGTAGTAGTTATTGGAAAGTGGCATTAGACGACGAGAACGTAAAGTTATACATGTTCAATTCTGCTCACATAATTTCACAATTTTTGCAATGTGCAATTTGTTTGGCCCTAGAAGTTTTTTTCCAAAAAGATCATTCCAGAAATATTTGAGGATTATCATTATAATTTGATTTTTATATTCGACGCTAGTAATTTTGCATTGACGACTTATGCAATTTTTTTTTTTTTAAACTTACTCTTAGGCAACATGAGCCGCCAGCTATAAAAATGATAATTGATAGGAAAAGCTTCAAACAAATTATACGCTCATCTTATAGTGCTGCGCTTGGCGCCCAGGAAACCACACTAAAAATGATGATCATTAAATTTGTAGCCATTTTGGCCTTGTATGGCCAAAAATGGCTATAATTACCAAATTTGATTAATCGATCATAATTTTTGGTGAGGATGGTCTCCCACGCCTATCGTATATAAACCAAATATTTTCAGGTTCCAGTGCACAATATGGATTATTTCCGGGCAAAATCATATTAAGCCCCGCCGATGTAAACCTAACTGTTTTTTGCTCATGAAAATGCACGCACTAGCCCACAACATACTGTAAGTAAAAGAGACATGCAATTCTTAAAATATATGTATTTCAATTTTTTTACCGTTATACTGTCGTATTTTGCTTTTTCAGGCATACAAACTTAAAATACTTAACCCCGTAAAAGTTTCGTACTCTGATAAATTAATAAAAACTCCATAGTTTGCGCAAACGGTAAGTTAAAAATCAACATTTACGCTCGATGAAAAAAAATCTTGATAAACATTTGCAAAAGATCATTCTCTCATGTATTCCTTCTGATTTATTCACAGTTTAAACTAATAATATCATAAAATCATATTCCAGCATACACCAAAATTTGACTAAGATTGCACCGTAAGTCCAGAAAAATGTAGTCTTCTACATTACGTCACCATTCTTGATTTCGTGCTCTTTTACTTCCTAAAAACAAACTAATTCTCTCCTTGATGTTCTCAGCGTGATCGCTTTAATTGAACTGGAAAACTCGGGCTAGTAATGACATGCCTACTTAATAATCAACCAATCAGTGTAAAACATGCGCCATGAATAATCAATGGAAGATTAACAACTTCATCCTTATCGCTAAGTCAATGGAAGAAACTTTAAACCAATCAGAGATCTAGTTTAAATGAGATCAGATCAGGTGCATTTTTTCTGAGAGCAATCTTAAATATAAACTCCCTTTGTTCAATAACCTAGATTGACAGATTGGTCTGACTATTAAACAAGATATAAGTTAAAATAGACGGTGAAATTTCAATCGCTCAGCTATGTTAATGGCGCTTGATTGGGGACACATGTTACCGCATTAAAGGGGTAGACTATGCAACACTAAAATTGCAATGTTTAAAGGCGAATATGTTTTGCTATATACAACATCCCTCACAATTAAAAAGTTGAAATTCCATCTGATTTTTGACTTTCAAAAAGAAGTAATCAGAATCAAATAAACTTATTAACATGAAAATACATGTCAACAAAGTTCAATTTTCACCTATTTAGACAACAACAATAATTATAGTGAACTCTTTTTGACCATATAACTTTCAAGCATTGTGCATCCACAAAGACCTAGTTAAGTTACTCGCAAAGATAGACAATCTTCCATAGGCTAATGGTCAGATAGATGATATTGAGTAGGACAAAAATATCCCAACTATTTAACCTCAGAAAGCTACTACCATGAAGCAACTATAAGCATCAATAAGACAAGATTGTTAGCATTTAAAGCAATGTGTAATACTTTAAATTACATTGTCTCAAAAATAATTCTTTACATTTCTCTTCCAGATTAAGCTACTTTGGAAATATCTCAAAATTATTTATCGTATCTCTTCCAGGTTAGATAACTCAGGGAAATAAAACTCTCTCTTCTGAGACCACACTGCTGTCTTGTAGTTGTTCAGGAACAATGACTAGAACATTTCTTGCACAACCAATAGCGGTAATTTCTTTCAGAATCCTGGAACTCCGGAAGAAAACCTCTTTTCTGAGACCACATTGCCGTCCTGCAGTGGTTCTAGAACGATCATAAAAATTGCAATGCTCTACAAAGTTTTGGTTTTCGGTCTTGGCTAGGAAAATCTCGCAAAACCAAGGCGTTGAAAAAAATTTGGCAGCAGATTACGTCTGTAAATTGCTTAAGAAATATATGCTGCAAGACATGCAAAACAAATTATCAGATCAAATTGTTATTGATTTGACTGATTTTTAAAATATCATCTTCTTATTGAGGTTTAAGAAAATCTTTCTGATAAGAAATCTTTTGAGGACTTTATTGAAAATATTAAAGCCACTAAAAGCTACGTAGGTGATTGGCTCAAAGATTATGTCATTAATCAGTTGTTTACAAAACAAGAGAATAGTTTTTCGAAATTTTGATAAAAAAGCAAAAGACTTAATACAAAGTGCGTTGAGATTTGTTAAAATGGGTATCAGCGGAGCAACACATTACATAAACAACTCAGAATGCAATCCAACAACCGAGTAATGGCTTCAGCATTTTGGTACAAAGTAGAAGGGTTGGAACATGATGATGCATAAACACTTATCTAGACATGTAGTCGATTTGGAAGTTAAGGATTACAACATTTTGTGTTCGCTTATTTTGAATCAATGCTTCACAACAAGACATACTGTCTACTGAATTTAAGATGAATAACAGCTCAGATATAATTTGGAAAACAAATCCACCTCATGAACTTATATTAAGATATTTATGGGGATGTGAAGAACATTGCCCCTTTTGCTATGAGGTGTGTTTCTGGACTGATGATAATCTGGTTAGTCTTTTAGGAATTAGGGCGAAAAAAGGTTTTCAATGTTTAAAAAGGTATGCTTCTCATCTAGAAAGGTATTTGTCCTCTTTGAAAGGGTACTTTTTATTCTGAAAAAAAAACATTTTTTCCTTAGAAAAAAGACACTCTTTAAGCTGCCCGTATGTCCTCTATGCCTGGTTCCGCCGCCTATAATTACATAGCTACCATAAATAAAACCATCGCACCGGTGGATAAGAGAATGAAACCACCTATGAAAATTGGCGGAAGGAATACCAAATATTGACCGTTACAAATCTGTATTTGAGGCCATGATAAGATACAGTCCAAACATCGTCATTTTGGAATATATTGTTTTGTCCAAAACTAAAGCAATAGTGGGGATGCAGGACCGAGGGCTTCGAAATTTATGATAATTTCTAGCATTTTGTAAGAAGTTCGTGAAAGAACTTCAAGCATGTATAATATGCTATATCTTGGTATTGGAAAGCTGCCACTGATTCGTATGAGTTTTCAACAACTTTATATTCCATTCATCTTCTTTATTTTGTGTAAAGTATCAAGGGTGGATTCTAATGTATCCAGGGGCGAGGTGCTGGAGGTCATTCAAGCAACAAAACTGCTAAACAGGGATGTTCATTTCAGTTAAAATGAATCCTCTTTAGTAGAGCTAATTGATTAAAATCATACATATAGATTAATTATTTGTTAGCGAGTTATTTTCAGTCCAATATGTTGTAGCTCAGAATTTTTCATTTCCTGGAAATTCCATTATACATTTTTAAATCATTCATACAGTTTTGATAGCTAGCTGCACGGTAACCAGGTAATGTGGCACAAAATATTCCATTCTACTCCGTTGTTATAAAACTGAACCTCAGTCTTTATCTCATTCTATAAACAGATATACGCTGGTGAAAGCATTTAAAAAAATTGTACTTGTTTTCATGTCTGAAGTGACTGAGGCACCACATCCATGACATATTTTCTATTGACATATATCTACTTTTTTATGTTTGTAAAATGAATACTGTGACAAATGCTATAGTTAAAAATGTACTTTATTTAAAAAAAATTAATGAAGTTTGATGAATATTCTCTAACGTGGCCGCTGAGTCCAAAGTTGAGCTTGTGTATAATGAATATACCATTAAAATGGTCAATTTCTACTATCTAATACACATCCTGATATGTCTCCACGGTTCAATTGTTGAATTTCAAAATGTGGATAGTTGCATTGAGTACATGCAGAAATTTCCCCAACAACCCAATCTTGTAATTGGACTATTCACAACCTCAACTTGTAAAGGCTTTGTAACTGTACGGTGGTACTGAGAAAGTTATGGCAGTACTACAGTAGTGAAAAACATGGCACTACTACAGTGACTGATGGCATTTCATGCGAGGAGCTGCATAGCTGGTTATAAATTGCCATTGTTTAGTTGTCAGATATTTTATAATTATGCTAATGTGAAAAATGATTGATATTTTGAACTAGCTAATACAAAAGCTACATATTTGTCAGCTTTTTCCTTCACATATGTCCTGTTCTCAAGAACCATATACAATGACATTCAATGGTGTGGTCACAGAAATTCTATAATTAAGCAATTGAAATTCACAAGCACTAACTGAAGGCTAAACTCGAGGTATGCCTGTTATAATAATCATGAATATGGTATTAAAATTATTGTGAAACAAGTATATTCATTATATAATAATACAGTAATATTTGGTATGTTTCATATTGATAAATCTCTTAACCAGTAGGCTGAAGTTGTTAGGAAAGGAATACAATTTTAATTAGCAGTGGCACAACAAAAGGATGGGAAGGCCCGGAAAGATGGGTAAATTTTACAGGCCCTGGGCAAAATTGATTTGCGTCTTGCTCTCAACATTTACACTGCAATATCTTTGTTATGGGACCCAAAGCGTAAGAGGTGTCAGAGGGAACTCGGTGCAAGAAGGAGGAAGCAGACAAAAAAGTTAGGGCACTTATTTGACAGTAATTGAGGAGGCACTTTTTATTTTTAAAAGGGGCACTTTTGTTAGTTTTCGAAATAGTAGAGGAAACGTTTTCCCTTCCCCATGGTTCCTACACATATGGTTTGAGCATAGGCGGGACTTAAGGGGAGCAAGGGACACTTTCCCCACTCTCACATTTTGTACAAACAGATACTTTTGTATATGGTGATGTGATGTATCTTAGCGTGATTTTATAACCACCCTTCCCCATCCCCCTCCCCCCACACACACACAAATCCCACCAATGGGTTTGAGATTGGGGAGGCAGAACCATGCAATGTTGACAATTAACAATCGGGCGAACAGGTAAAAGGCTTCTGTTGAAAAAAAATGCTGCTTAGAAAATTATTGGGGGTGCGGCCCCTCCCACCACGGTGCGCGGGGTCTGTGCCCCTGGTAAAATGACATGCTTTAATTGTGTCAAATAAATACTAAATGTATGTAACAACTTTGTAGTATTTGTAAGTGAGTGGATTTTTATTCGTTTTCAAGCTTCAAGAATGACCTAAAATATTTTCATATAAGTTTCAAAAGAGCGCCTTCTGCATGTGCCCGTCAGCAACACTTTTAAAACGGCACCTCCTGCCCCCTTACTCTAGGGCAAAGGACAGTTCCTCCTCCCCCTTGTCGCCGTGGTTTCGACACCGCTGTAGAGGCTAAATCCCCACGGTCCCCCAGGACTCTAAGTGCCCCACTGCGCATTGGAGCATTACAATTATTTGAATATGTGAAAACTGTTTAAGATTAAAAAACTTAAGCCTCAACAGCAATATGATTCAAATTTGATTAACAATATTTGCTTTTGATGGAAATTGAAATCATAAACAGACATACTAACAGCAAAATATTGTATGTATACAGTCAAGATGTATTTCACATCCTTGCAGCAGGACATGATTTTAACTATAGCATATTTTGCTCATGTTTCTAATATATTAGCCATTTTGAGCAAATAATTACTTTATCGCAATTAATGGATCACAATTATTCAATAATAGCATCCCACAAATACACTTCTAAGTGGCAATCATTTAAAAAAATTATACCTAAAAAGATTGATAATTTTTTTTGTAGTCCTCTTTTATATAAGGTGGACTTACTTGACCCATGAACTAATCATTCAAGATACTCATCACAAATAAGTGATTTTACGCATCAGTTATTACAGTCTTTTGTCATCTGTACGCAAACAAAATACATTCTTGTGAAGATCCGGGTTATTGTGGACATTGTTACTGCAGAGTCAGACCAAGTGGGTAGCCAGTGACAGAGGACTCATTTGGAATTTGAAAGGATGTTTTCATCAGTGAGTTATTAGCACTCTTGTGACTTTAAAGGCAATAGACTAAAAATTTATAGCCTGAGTTATTCAATTGCGCTATATGTATAGTATAGCCCACGCAGGATAGTTTAGCTAATTCGGTCTTTTAATTTGAACATATTTAATTTTCAGAAGTTTAAATCAAAATATAATGAAAAACAATAATATTTTTGAATTTTCGTATAAGAAATGATTTATTCCATCAATTTCAACTAAATTAAACTAAAGTTTTGCTGTACTGACTGCAAAATAACGAGATAATTACACATTGAACATATAATATTATTTTCGTTACCGAAAATAACCTTAAACCTTCACGGGGCGATTATAAAATCATGTCATTAGGCTCGTAACTTAGGAGTACCTCTAGATTCAAATTTTCCCTTGAATATCAAATTTCTAATGTATTTAAATCTGAAATCATGCTGTGTACACTTGAAGAATATATAATCTGTTAAACCCTATCTTGCAAATGAAATAAGCGAACGTTTAATCCATGTTTTTTTGACATCCCACCTTGATTTCTGTAATTTGATATTTATTGGTCAACCCCCAAAACTACTAAGACGTTTACAAAACAAAATTAAAACTGGATTGCTAAACTTATCTTACAAGAACCCATGCCTACGCATGTCAGCCCTGTCCCTACAACGTTGCACTGGCTATTAATTAGAGCACTAATACATTTCAAGGTCCTTACTTTAGTTCACAATTCCATTTATGGATAATCACCAAATTACCTCTCTTAAATTATTTCAATAAAAGATTACAAACGTTTAGAACAGGCATTATATGGAATAACCCACCACAAATTGCAATAGTTTTAGGTCCAGAGAAAGGTCCACAGAATGACAGAAAAAATGTTTACCGAATTCGACGGAATGAACATGCCTAACTTTTTGAAATTCAAAATGGCCGCCATTATATAAGAAATACAGAAGTTTTCCCCAAATATTCCTTTCCAGGCTCAAATATATCATTTTTTTTGTGCTTAATATACAAAAAACTCAGTTGCAAAAAATCCCAAAATGGCAGAAATGATTTCTCAAAGATAAAAAAAACCCATGAACTGCACATCTAAAATAGTGATAGATTTAATTCTTGCAATAACAAGCGGTTTGACACATATTTTGTTCGTATCGTGTCAAAACAAATATCTAATAATTATGTAAATAATTTATCAGCATATACATTAAAACGCCTGTTCACTTGCTACTGGAAGTTCATTAATTGATCTGTCATACCAACAGCTTTAAATATTGGCACACTGTGCTAAAACATATTTCTAATATGAGGCCTAAAATAGTAACTGAAATCCTTGATATTCTCTGTTTAGTCTTCAAATTTATACAGCTATTCTTTAAAGACAAAACTCGTCATCTGTAGCTTCATTCTTTCTGCACCTGAGGAATTGATGCATATATTCCCCTGCAGCATTTAACAAACAGTGGAACATTCAATCCATGGATGCCAGTACATTGTCTTGTTCCACATCCCATCTTACACTTGCACCTCAAAACCTCCAACAGTTCAGCTGAGGCTGGCTCTTTGTCGGTGAGTAATTAGGGCAGCATTTCTTCATGTGGAAACCACCTCCAGTTCTAGAAATTAGATGAGTAGAAAGCCCCTTTGGCGGCCTCCCGAGGACAATGAACATGGCTCTGGACGTTTCCGTGGCTGAGGGAAGAGAGAGAAAAAAGTTTGACTCCGTCACCTCCATAGAGTGATGGCCTGTCGGAGTGCCTGGGGAAGTTTGCAAGGGTGTGTGAAAAAATTACGTCGGACAATCCGAGAGGGTTATCGTCTGTAGTTGAACTCCCCCGCCCTGACGGCGAGTCCTCCGTGCGACTTCCATACCACTAAATTCAACGGCCAAATGGTTCCTCTGAGAAGAAATATCAATCCTGCTTGCCAAAAGGCAGCAGAACCGGGCGTCATCTTCACGTTTTTCTTGGCCTCAAGAAAAACAGCAAATGGAGACCCACCTTGAATCTGCAGCCCCTGAACAAGTTCGTCAAGCCAAAACACTTCAAGATGGAGACCCTTCATTATATCCTTCCGCAGCTATGTCAGGCTATTTGGACCGCATCCATAGATCTCTACCTTCACATCCCAATCCACCGGAGCCATAGGCAGAACTACACCTAAAGAGCCCTCACATTTGGTCTCTCACATAGTATTAATTTTACACCCAAATTGCTCAGAAAGCTTAATAAAACGACAAAAAAGTCTACCAAAATCCTACGAGTGAAATATTGCCTAATTTGCATAAATCCAAAACGTCCGACATTTTCATAAGCGAACTTGCTGTTTCCCTCATTAACAGTTCCTGTAATAAACAGATTTTGTTGTTTTTATTTTAACCAAATTGCAACAGATGACAGAAAAAAATCAATTGTTTTTATGTTACCACCAAACTGCTCAGAAAGGTCCACAGAATAACAGAAAAAGTCTACCAAATTGATATAAATAGAATGTTGCCTAATTTGCATGAATCCAAAATGGCCGCCATTTTATAAGCAAACTTGCTGTTTTCCCCCATTAACAGATCTTGTAATCCACAACATAGAGTAATTGTTTTTATTTTACCACCAAACTGCTCAGAAAGATTCACAGAATGACAAAAAAAGTCTACCAAAATCCTACGTGTGGAATATTGCCTAATTTTCATACATCCAAAATGGCCACCATTTTATAAGCCAACTTGCTGTTTTCCACCTATTAGCTTATCTTGTAATCCATAGCAGATAGCAATTGCTTTTATTTTACAACAACATACGCATACATTGCATTTGACTGGGATTTAGGATAGCATTAGAATAATTATTAGGATTGGAATAACATCACTCAGTGTGTGCACTTTAATTCTAATAATGTATTACTTGCTAGTTGCCGAGATTGCTATTGGCTCTCGCGGTCAGATAAAATGACTTAAGAAACGAAATTAATCATCTTTTTTTTTTCTGCAATATTCAGTCCCAAAAGGAAGGATCCGAACTCTAACGTTATGTTACGTGGCCCTCTCTGTGGGATAGGGCATAAATGTCACTCTAACGTCTCCCGGAGGCCGCGGCCAACATGAAGTGTCTCGATGGAGAGCTCTCTTAATAGCGCAGGTAGCAAACGGTTGAAAGGGTGATTTATCCAGTGTTTCTAGCACCAATGGGATGTCTCATGCTGGAGATAGCCCCGAATAGTAGATCTTTAAATGAACGAGTACGCAGAGTACACCCTAAGCGTAGACTTGCACCTGCTGTGGGCAACCTAACCCGCCATTTCGGAAGCCTCATACGACAGGCCCTTCTCAACGAAAGACGCCTGGGGAAAGTCCACACAATTAAAAGTAGTTATTGTGGCTGGGGTGTAATGGCCCTATCTCTGGAATTGCTAGCAGGTCGTCCTGTAGAGGTAACTCGTACAAGAAACCTTGTACCAACCGCAGTAGGGCTGGGAACCACGCTTGTCGTGTCCCGTTGGGATGACCTGACATTGAATGGAGCGAGCGTATAACCCACAAATGAGGTCCACTGTATCGTGAACACGTCCACCTACTATTGTTCCAGACCCTATTTGCCGGATCAGGGCGCAATATTTTGTGAGCTTTGCGTCACTGTCGCCGGGAGGAAGACACAGAGCTGCCTTTGATGCACTACATGAGGTCTGCTATCGCGTTTAAATTCCTTGCAGGTGACAGGCTTGTAGCTTGTAAGCACATATCCTTGGACCTGGGTCCCCCTATTGGTTGATGTAGCCGACTACCGTATTGTTTTTTGCACGAATCAACATTGTATGTCACTAATAGGGGAAAGTGCTGTACACCTCCTCTAATTCCAACATACTGATGTGCCACTGGCTCCACAATACCACCTGGCCCGACAATATGTTTTTATTACAAAAAACATGCGCCATCATGCCGTGCTCTGCAAAACTACCCCAACAGCCATTCTTGAGCTTTTAATAGTTTTTAAACCCAAGTTTTAGCCCAAACTCGCTACCAACTACAAGTGCTGTACCCCAATTTGCCTATACTGTAGAACAAATTCCAAACGGGCTTTTGTAGCCCAATTGGCACATGCACCAGACTGTATTTTAAAGGCTCGAACCAATAAAATCAGAGTTCTTTTATCCTTCGGAAATGTTCGGCGGTATTTCCCGAGTCAATTGGTTATATATGCTATATTCGCGCCTAGCGAAAACCGATTTTTGGGGTCATTTTTGGTGAGAGTTAGAATGCAGAATTCATTACAACTGCGCACCAGTACAGAGTTTTGTAGCATCCAAGGATCGGTCTATGTCTGTATGTATTGCAAACATGACAACACAGCAAAATGGTGAAGAAACGCTTAAGATATGATAAACAGTGCAAAAATAACACTCGTATTCGAACGAAAATCTGAATATGATTTTTATCTTAAATTTTGTGCTAAAAAGGAGGTGCTAGCATAAAAATCGTGATTCGAAGGGTGGATAAGACTCACTGGCCCCAAGCAAATTTGCATTTTAGGTTGGCCTGAAAAATGTGTATACGTAAATGCAATTCTTACCAAAAGAAATTTCACCACACTTCATTTTTTGGGAAATCTGCTTCAATTTCCGAGAAATCTGTTGCAATTTTCTTGAAATCTACTGCAATTTTCGGAAAATTTACTACAATTTTCAGGAAATATCTTTCAATGTTCTAAGAATCTCTTTCAATTTTCCGAGAATTTTTAAATTTTGGGGGGATTTTCTATTATTTTCGAAAACAGGTCACTTTAGCTTAGTTTGTAGAGCAAACGACTGAGGTGCTGGAGGTCCCGAGTTGACGCTTCGGTTAGGTATAACTAGATTTTTCCACTGCCATGTAGACAGATACAGCATTTCGTCTGTAGCTCCTACTCCCCATTCAGCTGTTGAGAGGGGTAACAATGGTTGAATGGTGAACACAGTCCTTCGACGTAAAGATTTCAATATGTCCAGGGGACGTCGGTCCCGACGGCAGGACATTCACCCCTGCCTAGTTCTCTTAACACTATTCGATAAGAGAAGCGTTACAACTCTGTGTTCACTCACTTCCCGTCCTGGCCTAGCCAAGTCCAAGTGCGCTGATTCGTTGGCAGCCGGTATAACAGGAGATTTTGTCCCCCAGAAGAAAATGTTCCCCGGACAAAATGTCCTAGGAGAATATGTCCGCCGGACATAATCTCTTAGGAGATTCTGTCCCCCTGGAGCTTTTGTGTCCCTTACACAGAGCTAGCTGTCCGCCAGGAGAATTGGTCCCCATGTTTTATAATGATAATTTGATAAGCTGAATATGTTCAACAGTTTATTTTTACTGTCCGTATAGTGAGTGCCAGCTAGATGTTTTTGTTTTTGTAAACACATTTGACTCATGGAAAAAAATGTTGTATAATACACTTTTGCGATTTTTCTTATTTCAAATTTAGTCATCGAGTTATATTATAGTGGGTTAGTCCCATAAGATAAGTTTTGACTATTTCGTCGGGCAAAAACGTGGTATTGGAAAAAGTGGCAGGATAATTATAACATGGTTTAACTTTATGTTTTGGTTTCTTTGCAAAAAAATAGCAATGGTCAAATTGTAGCCTACCCGAGAGATTTATGTCACTTAAGAAAAAGGTTGAAGGAGTCGAACAGAGTGTAGTGGGTAGATATAGAGTGGAGAGAGTTTGGGTAAGACACCTTAGGTATAGTTGTATCAGCAG
The DNA here is from genome assembly GCA_020152595.1 of Chiridota heheva. Lineage (NCBI taxonomy): Eukaryota > Metazoa > Echinodermata > Holothuroidea > Apodida > Chiridotidae > Chiridota > Chiridota heheva. Next base: position 1,163,934 of record JAIGNY010001047.1, on the reverse strand, counting down.
GTATATATAGTTTAGAAGGAGATGATTTGTTTTTTTTTTTTCTAGGGACTTATTGCGGAAGAGGTCGGCAATGGAATTGAAGGGATTGGGGAAGCTTTAGGATGGGAAGAGTGGACAGTCAATGGAGATGCGTTTCACAGTTGTGGGCCTGTGATAATCAATTGCAGAGAGGTGAGTCTTTACGGAGGTGGGAATGAGTGAGGCGGTGGCGTACTCGGAAGTGGGTGATGTATACAGACATGATCTTTACGGGAGGCTGAGGTTGTGGGAATGGCAGTAATGGAAGGTTAGTTGTACGCCTGGTTGAATGTTGTAGAGTTTGCTATCCGTGTGGGTGTCCCGATTTTATTGTCAGCTGTGACGAACATGTGAAAGCAATAAGCGGTTTGATATCGGCAAGTACTTTACGAAAGGAGGTAGCGAGAGGTTTAGAGCTGGTTTGAGCAGCCAAGTTTAATTTGTCATATTAGCTCTGTGCTACCTGTGAGATGGTTTTGTCTTCGGCTGAAGGTGGCACGGAGCTATTTATTGCACTATTAAAACTGATAAAGTCAGGGGTCCTTTTTGTACCAAAAAGCGGAGGAAATAGTTCCCCATGAAACTTTTTTGAAGCACGTTTCGTCAAGTTTGGTAATACTTCTAGTCAATACCTATCCCTTTTCTACCATTTCTGAACTTTTAGGCTTCCTTTCAAAAATAGTTTGATTAGCCTTTCTCTGGGTGTTCACTTTTCGGGCCTGCAGATTAATACCCAATTAGTTCTGTGATACCTGAAAAGATGGCTAAGTTAGTGGACAGCTTGCTACTGAGAAACCATTAGAACGTCGCCCAAATCCCTATTACTCTATTTTCTAAATTTTATGGGAAATTTCTCCACTGCCTGTTTAGAACTGGTAACCCAAACAGTCCGGTCCATGCTCCTAATCGGGATATCTGATAATCGGTAGATCTAACAATCGGGAAATCTAACAATCTGGAGATTTCCCAATCGAGAGATCTCCCAATTGGGTGATCTCCAAATCGGGAGATCTAACAATCGGGTGATTTCTTGTCATTATAACCCGCAATGCAACTTTCCAAATTCAAAACTCTGTAAAAAAATACAAAACGATAAAATAGGTTTAAGCCAAAGGTCCGAAAAATGCGTGTGAAATATTCTAATTTTATTGGTGCAACAGAACGATACAATTATTTTCACCAACGCAAATTTGATTTTCACCAGGAATTTGAAAGTAATCTTTTAAAATTCATTGCAATAGTTTCTGAAGAGCAGGTTTTAACATTTTAGTCAGCAGATAAAGCTCAAATTATGCAAAGAAAGATCCAGAAATATCAATTTCAATATCATTTTCGATGTAGACAACTTTAGAATAACATAATTTGAAAAGCAAAATAAAACCTAACAGTTGAAATTTTAAACAGTTTAATTATGGTCCCTGCGCATGTCTCGATCTCCCAATTGGGAGATCTCCCAATCGGAAGGGGACACCGGACTGACAAATGCTTATCCGAGTAGATTTTAACTTTATAATTTAAAATCGTCTTCCTTTTTACAATTACATTTTTGAAATTTGTGTTGATTTTCCAAAATCAAAGCTTTGGGGGATACGCCCTCTTGTCCTTGTCCATGATCCCACAAGGAGCCCTTAATCAGGCCCACAATGTTCATCATACATGGCGGAAAGGGAATCATTTACCTCATCCATCTGGTATCAATAGCTTGAAGGTTGCGAGGGTATTGACAACTGATAATCGTTTGTCATAAAGAATTTTTTGGTATTTTGCTTTTAGATCGATGATACATCCAAAAATATGTTCAGAGACATAAAAAGAAGACAGAACACAAACTATTTAACATGCATTATTAATCTTTTTAATCATATCAATTTCCAGGTTAAACATGTACACATAGGATAACATTATTACTTTAAAATAATAAAATGACCATCATTACAACATTTTTCTTTGATACGCACAAGATATACACTAGCGAATAAACTATGATTTCTCTTTATAATATGTATCCTATTGAACTGCTGAGTGCCACGGTAATAATTCTTCTGTACAGTTATTGCCTTATCTCCGTGTTTCCTGGTTTGTTCAAAGTACTTGCAAAACTGATATACTTAATCGTATATTGCCTCTATTATTGCCAAGCACTCTGTACCACTCAAAATATTAAGATTATGGATTCCTAATGTAATAGGTTGCCATGTTCCATAATCAATCCGGTTTGAACACGCGACCGGGAGATCAGTATTGGTCTCCCGATCAGGAGATACTTTACAGGAGTATCCCACAATGCATCTATCCAAATTAAGATTTTGTATAGGAATAACATAAGAATCAAACATATTTCGAGCACAGGTAATTCAACCACTGCAAAGGGATCAATTTTGTCTTCACAATATGAAATAGTAGTATATGAATTATCTTTCCACAGTGCGCTTTTAAAATTTACGTGGAATTTTTGAGAAATTTGAATGAAAATGGTTACTTCTTGTTATGTGTTACCGTTAGGCAGTCGATCTTTAAAAAGATTTTTAAAAAAAAAAAAAAAAAACATTTTGAAGTTTTGTTTTTATTTTTGACAAACATTATAATAAATATTATAAAAGTCAAGTCAAACTTTTGTATTATCATTTTATTTGAATAAAACAGAGTATTATGAAATAATATTCACATAAAGCGACTACACCAAAGACTATGACGAAGCTTCGTTACTGAATAGCCTCATATTGCGCATGTCCCGATCTCCCGAACGGGCGAACTTTGAGATATCCCGAACGGGAGTACGAAACGGACTGATGATGCATAAGTGTCCCACATGATTTACTATCTGTCTGTATGCAGCTGTCTCAATAAAAGAAATATGAATATTCTAAACATGACAAGTTCTACACAAAGCCAATTGGTTCAACAAAAGTTTTCATTGTTAAAAAACGTAAATCGCTGTTAATTTCAGAACAAAAACTGATGTAAGCCATTAAAGAATCTTTGGTTCAATTATTCCTAAAAGTAAGGAATACTTAGTGATCCTTAGAATTAACATTTCTTCCTTCCCGTTAAACACCAATCCGGTGTCATACCTGATAGCTACCCTGGTAGACACACCTCCCATGCAATTACAACACTGTTTGATAATATTAATTCATTTTAAAGTAAAACCTCCGTGAACGGTTTATTCCAAGATTTATCCAAATTATTCCAATGGCGTCAGGAAATGGTGAAACGTTGGATAGAGTAAACTTGTAAACTTGCTCTTTAGATCCCATGGAACTAGTTGGGAGTGCCCGGATTGGGGAAACTAGATCACGATAGCATCCCAAAATTTTAGCATTCACTTCTTAAGTATATATTAAAGAGGCGAAATCGTCATATGGACACAGTGTTTAGAACTCGATTCAATTTTTTTAAATTTATTTCACGGTATATATAAACAGGGAGTTGTCATTTAGAAGGAGAGGACTCTTTAAAACTTCCTTATTCTCAAACCCCCCACTGTTCACGCTCGCAGTCCACATAACTAAAGTAAACTTCGTAGTAACGAAACCAAGGACATCCCTTCCGGCAATCTCATAAGACCATGAAACAACTTTTCATCTTTCTATCCAGGGAGTTACACAAATACAGTGCATGTAATGTACACATGCAGAGTATCGAAAATCTTCTGCGTGCCACAACCAGAAGTGACGTCATGATCTCAGCAACTGTCACTTCTGAATTTATTAATGGGACGGTTCCGCCTCTTTAAATAAATATGAATGGAACCTTCTTGAACCCTTTGAATTATGTAAAACTCTGTTCCTAAGACAAACTATGGTATGGGTTATGTATATAGCGACCATTTTGAAATTGTATACCGATTATGTGCATTTCCCCTCCTAAGTATGCTAGAGTCTTTTCAATTTTTCTCTGGTGACTTGAGAGAAGTAAATGATGGCAAATAATTACTTTTATAGTTATTGGTAGCTTAATCCTAATTAGGAATATGTTGTTATGTACATATTTTTCATAATTATCTTTTTTTTACTCTGTCTTTTAATGTTTACGTGTTATTATAACAGGGGTATATCTTCCACAAAAATATATGTTTTCGTGTGCCCCGGAATAAGTATGCCGATTGTTGAAATAAATGTTCTAGTCAATTAGATTCATGCAAATTCGATGCAATTCTTATATATTCAATTCAATTCTTATCAACACATCTTATACGTCGGTACGTGGATATTGACGTTGCCCTCTAATTGTCGTATACAGGATTAGTGAATGGTGAGCAACGTTGATAGGTAGCAATTGGAAAACATAACATTGTATTAACTCGTATGTAAACCAATGTTTTATAATTCTCTCCGACTGCTATTTTAGCTGTCCATAAGCTGTAAGCTGTTAAAATAATTATCTTTCTTAAAAAGAGTAAGGTACATGACTATGTCAACAGTCTTTCTTTGTAAAGTGAAAATTACGCACGATAGAAGGGTTCACCAGGCTTTCTGAAAAAGGAAATATATTTTAAGAGGAAATGATAGCCATGAATTTGAATATGATTCTAACAAATTGTACCTACAGAGTTATTGTTTTCTCGTTGTATTCTTTTTGCAATCGTTGTGTCTTTTGTTAATATTCTACTTAACAAAATTTGTTTACAAGTTTTCAGAAATAGAGTAATGAGGGTTGTATGATTATATATATATATATATATATATATATATATATATATATATATATATATATATTTATGTTTTTTTATATATATATATATATATATATATATATATATATATATATATATATATATATATATATATATATATATATATATATATATGTATATATATATATATATATATATATATATATATATATATATATATATATATATATATATATATATATATATATATATATATATATATATATATATATATATATATATATATATATATATATATATATATATATATATATATATATATATATATATATATATATATATATATATATATATATATATATATATATATATATATATATATATATATATTTATTTATTTATGTTTTTTTTTTCCTTTTGCAGATAGTCTGGAAAGATCTTATCTAAAACACAATTGCCGTGACAAAGAATTTTCCCACATCAAGGAAAACGTGCATATAATCATTTTCGGTTATAACAAGGAAAATATTGACAGGGTTCATTGCTATCTGAACAATTTCCTTGAGGATGCCAAACCTCAAACTTCCCGTTGGAAACATAAGCTTCATTTTGCAGTCGCACCAATTCCCTTGAGACGGGTTGTATGGGAAAAGCTGGCAAATTTTGTCGGTAACGAAAGATTTGTTTTATGTTATGTTTTTCATGGACAGAGATTTACCAGTGAAAGCACAAGCACCTTTCAAGATTTAAATGTAAGTAAAGAGATGTCACAATGATATAGATATTCCGTATAATTTAAAGAATGTCTCTAAACCAACTCATGCAGCATTTCTTTCGACTTTATTGTGACATATGCTCCACAATTTGAATTAGAATGGTAGCTTACAGCAATGAAAGACTAAGTGCGGAGGGTATATGTGGTCTGAAGGATGAGGCGTCGGGAAGGGGGCGACTAGCGCGCACCCCTTGTATCCGCGCCTGTAGATCATACCCAGAGTACACTACGTTCCAAATATTTCATACATGCCATAGAAGTTTAGCCAGGTAACATGCTTTTATATCAACTTATTGTAGAAATATAGGAATATGCAGCAGTTGATTAAAAAAGTGTTACTTTTGCTTGGCATGTATCCATGGTACCCAGGTATAAAGGAGAAGAGAAGGTGCCCTTTTGAAAGTTGGGGCGGACGTGAAAATTTGTAAAGTGATATATTTTGTCTCGCTTGAAGGCTTTGTCCCCCTTCTCTCCTTGAAACAACATTTTCCCTCTCTTTTTTCCCCCATGACCAAAATCCTGGTGTCGGCACTTATCGTTGAGGGCAGACCAGGGCAGAAGGTGCCGTTTTGAAAGTGATATGAAATTGTTCTAGGTCATTCTTGAAGCGTGAAAACAAATATAAATCCACTCTCTCATAAATTTTACATAATACATAGAAGATGTAACATTCATTTAGTATTTATTTGACACATTTAAAGCACGTCATATACCAGGGGCCGTCACCGAGGGCCGTGGCGAGAAGGGGAATGACCCCAATAATTTTCAACACTTATTTTCCAAAGTAGGAATTTTACCTATTTTCCCAATGTGCAATTGCCAACATTGGTCCTGGCTCTCCAATCTCAAACCCATAGACGGGATTTGTCTGCCGAAGGTGGAGGGAAATCATAGCGATTGCTGTCTTGTGATTTTCGTACTGTATTAATTGCCGGGCCGAATAAGATGGTAGTTGGTGGAAATTATTACGTGGGTACGTATTATTACCACGTACATACGCAATTCCCATCACGTACGTACGTGATATTATTACGTACGTACGTATTATTACCACGTACGTACGTGATATTATTACGTACGTACGTATTATTATCACGTACGTATGTGGTATTATTACATACGTACGTATCATTATCACGTACGTACGTGATATTATGACGTACGTACGTATTATTATCATGTGCGTACGTAGTACTATCACGTACGTACGTGATATTATTACGTACGTACGTATCATTATCAAGTACGTACGTGATACTTCATTGCGTACGTACGTGATATTTTTACGTACGTACGCACGTAATTACATTATTTTTTACCATGTTCCCTCTAGAGATTCGTACAATATTGTATTATAAAATAGTAATTCATAAAATTCACAGAAAATATTTGAAGACGGCGAGAGCGTGTGGAGACATGCTGGAATTGTTCCGATAACTGGGGGAAATAAGTTTCTAAAAGGATTCCACCTCGCTGAGCTAATGCTGATAAACTCTCCTCGGGATTTTGTTTCCGTGGTTTCTGAGGCAAGTTACAGAATAATGGTCCTTGATACAACTATCAATGATAGGGATCAGTGTCAACTTCAATGCGAAAAGTTGTATCATCTCATAAACAATGCACTTGCAATAGAAGTTTCCTTCAAACCTTTACAGGTTAGTATGTAATTGTTTAAAATGAATAACTCTACATATTTTGATAATAATCTTACTACTACTACTACTACTACTACTACTACTACTACTACTACTACTACTACTACTACTACTACTACTACTACTACTACTACTACTACTACTACTACTACTACTACTACTACTACTACTACTACTGCTACTACTGCTGCTGCTACTACTGCTACTACACTGCACCACTACTGCTGCTGCTGCAACTGCCACCACCACTGCCACTGCTGCTGCTGCACTGCTGCTGCAACACCACTGCTGCTGCTGCTGCAACCACTGCTGCTGCACTGCACTGCAACTGCTGCTGCTGCAACCACTGCTGCACTGCTGCTGCTACTGCAACTGCTGCTGCACTACTACTACTACCACCACTGCTGCTGCTGCTGCTACTGCACTACTGCTACTGCTGCTGCTGCTGCTGCTGCCACTGCTGCTGCTGCTGCTGCTGCTGATGCTACCACTACTGCTACTACTACTACTGCTGCACTGCTGCTGCTGCTACTGCTGCTACTACTGCTACTACTGCTACTACTACTACTACTACTGCTATACACACCACCACCACCAATAATAATAATGATGATGATGATGATGATGATGATAATGATGATGATGATGATGATGATGATGATGATGATGATGATGATGTGATAGTGATGATGATGATGATATCCATACATCCATACACAACTTAAAATGAGAATACCCTATTACCCAGCTCATCCTCAAAAACCTAAGTTCACAACTAACCCTTACCTCTATTTGACCTTAATCAACACTTTTAGGGGATTTACGAGTATCACAATGGAGCTGCAAAAGTTGACATTATAAAAACAATTATGGACCCATGCAATATGTACATCTTGTTCTGTATTCATGCTGATGAAGGGTTCCATCCATTTGCTTTAATTGAACCAAATTGCACGATTCATTTTTTGTCAACTTCATATCAAGAGAGAGGTAGAGTTGTAAATTGCGGTAGTGCACAACATAGCGCTTTTTGTCATCAATATTGCAACCACCTTTTCAATCTCAGTTGATAAGTTGAGAAGCCCTTGCTGGTAACCTGACAACCACTCCTTCTGCGCCTGCATGCGCTCCGGCGCAAGCATGTGAATATGTATTGTGAAAATCGTGTAGCTATTGAGGATTCTCAATCAAGGTCCACCTTGAGTATGTAACCCTTTTCTGCATCGGGTGAAAGCGTATCCTGCGGGAGCACCTCATCCACCCATTTGAATCCACCCGTGGATAGTGCTTGACTCATCGCCTAATCATACAGGTTATTTGCATCTAGGTAGAGAATATGATTGTTAGGCTTGGAAGAGTCATAGCCTGAGACATAGGGTTGTTGACTTTAATTTAGCGCTGGATACCATGGCGATACCACCTCGCATGCTTTTTTGAAGAACAGATGCATAGTGTGTTAACAGTTCCAATTCTGCATCTGTATATTTCAAGAGTACATTCCAAGGCAATCCAGTACTTGTATAATAGTGTGCTGATCTAAGCCATACTGCTGCAAGCAAGTCTTCTGATATATCTCTATGAAGTCAGCTAATAAGAACACATTAGTCCGCAGGTATAGATTGTGATAATCCCCAATGTCATCACATTCGAATGCTTCCCAAACTTTATGTGCGTGTTGGTAATCCTCATTGGAGATATGTCCATCAGTAAGCTTGCTATAGACGGGGTCTTGCAGTGGTAACCACTCCCCAAACCACTGCCAGGAATCCATATACTCATAAGGGTAAACCTCCTTGCGCAATAACAATTGTCTCTTTTTCTCATCCGGTTCAACAGTTCATATTCAGTTGTGATACAGAAGTCATCAGAGTCGTCAGCCGCAACCAGCTTATCCAATGATGTAAGCAGGAATTGTGCGCTATCAATGAACCTCAACTGAACTTGGGAGAAGGATATATATATATATATACTTATCCATGCTGTTGGGAATGCATGTCATCTGTCCTTCAACTTTGCTGATGGCTTGCATGATGAAATGGGAGTCATAGCAACGCAAATTATGGAAAACAACTGGGATTGGGGTTGTTTTTTAGCTCAGGCGCAGATTCAGGTTGCAAGCATTGTTCGCAGCACCTCTGTACTTACCAGTAATGTGGCAGTGGTCGCAGACGGAGTCAAAATTTAGAGGTTTTTTTACATTCTGTGTTGTCTGGTGTGCGCCAATCCTGTCTGGTGATTATCATAAGTCTAGGGTTTGCCAGAACTGTTTTGATCTTACATTCTTCTTGTTGTAAAGCCTCAAGGAACTTCTCAGCTTCATTTGGTCCTCGATATACTACGGGAGGCTCTGCATGACCATCACAATTTACCACTACATACCCATAGCCACACGTTTTATACCGCTGAGTCTTTTGGGTATTGGATGGCCTGGGATTGGATTCTAAGCCATCTATCCTGTGGGAGAGCGCCTCAAAATCTGCGTAGATTATGTAGAGCGCTGGCAGCTGCTTGTGATAATTCTGGAAAGACAGCATGTTTTTGCCTTTCTTTCGGCATCTCAATGCGTACAGCTGTTTTACCAATTCTCATGCAATCAGGTCTGTGGGCCTCGAGCAGGTCTTTCCTGGAATAGCCATGTAGGCACTTCTCGAATAAGTGCTTACGCCTTGGATTGGCACTTTGATCATAGAACAGGCGACTGAGGCTTTTGATATACGTGTAATGGAACTTACATGCCTTCTCAATCAATAGAAAGTTGATCCTGGGGATGTTCTTGTCTTGTTTGCTGAGTCTTTGAACGATCACTCCTTTATCCCAACCAAGACATTAATAACCAGATTGTTTTGTTTTCCAACCTTCTCGATCTGGGAGTGTGGAGCTGGAGCCTCTATCCTTCAAAGTTTAAGTCGTCTTTTGAGGGATACTTCCTGCATCTTTGTGGTGTTTTACTCGGCTGCAAACAGAGCAGATCGGAGAGCCTTGGAGGTGAGGTTGTCATGAGTTTGGACAGCGCAAATGTGTTCTACAACTATGTAGACCAGTGGCTCTCCTCCAACACGATACACACACACACACACACACACACATATATATATATATATATATATATATATATATATATATATATATATATATATATATATATATATATATATATATATATATATATATATATATATATATATATATATATATATATATATATATACATATATATATATATATATATATATATATATATATATATATATATATATATATATATATATATATATATATATATATATATATATATATATATATATATATATATATATATATATATAAAGATATATATATAAATGGAATTACCAAGAAATCCCCACACTGCGATTATATGTGGTAAAACAGGCTCTGGAAAGACACAGTATGTGTTGAACCTCTTAGAAACCAACTATTCAGGTGTATTTGCAAGAATTACATGTTATGCCCCACCTGGTCTTACAATCAAACATACTTACAATATGAGTCCCTCTCTGATGACTGTCCTTTTTGTAGATCTCTGTGGTGATAAATTGAAAAAAATTGCTCAGCAATAGTTAAGTAAGCTTATAAATAGTTAAGTAATACCTATAAATAGTTCAGTAATACCTATAAATAGTTCAGTAATGCTTGGCAATAGTTAAGTAATGCTTAGTAATAGTTAAGTTGTGCTTAGCAATAGTTTAGTAATGCTTTGTAATAGTTAAGTAATGGTTAACAATAGTTAAGTAATGCTTAGTAATAGTTAAGTAATGCTTAGTAATAGTTAAGTAATGCTTGGCAATAGTTAAGTAATGCTTAGCAATAGTTAAGTAATGCTTTGCGACAACTAGGAAATAGTTCAGTATTAATTGCTTAGTAATACCTATTTAGTTCTTTGTAATAGTTAAGTAAATACCCAGCGACAGTCAGATAACATCTAACAACAGCATGTTGAACACAACATTATTAATAGTCATACTTGTACACCTGTGGTATATTTATCCCATTGTATTGCATGTTTGTAGAGTGATAATGAATATCGATAGTCTTATAGATTCACTAGGTAAGCCATCGCAAGAAGAGCAGCCATTGCAAGATGACCACCGCAAGCAGCTAGCTGTCGTTATCCATGGAGACATGTCCATGGACTATTTAGGGAAGCATATTTCATCTCAATAGCTTAAAGAGATGTCGGGTGCAGATGTGGCAGTATTGCAGGCTGTATATGAGGCCCGTCTTGTTGATAAAATGATTAAAAGCTTAAGGGAAATAGCAATATAAATACATTTATATGCACGTGCATCAGCCAGTATATTCAACATTGATTGTGAGCAGGCCCTTATTGCAGACATTGGAGAAGATTCCTTTATAAATAATGATTTGAGAAGTGTTAGCTGCAGACTATTTCATAAATAGGGGTTCTGGGTTGCATCAGTAAGTATGGCTCTTACAACTGGGCGACATATTGAATATACACAAACATATGATATATACAATGGATAGCGGAAGCCGGGAAACGTATTGCGGAGGCACGCAAGGCAAAATGTCAGTTAACGATGGATTTCCCGCACCAGAAAGAGGCCGAACGCTTTGAAAGGGAACTTTGCAAGATGAAGAAACCCCAGCGGGTAGAACATGTCGCTGCAGAGACACATGAGGCAAAAGCTGTAAATCCACCTGTACATAGGTCTTCTAGGAATATTTATTGGGGTGTACTAGCTGCTATCAATGTCGTAGTTGCTTCTGCTGCTGTCGTTTTAGCTCAATATTGTCATATATGTCCACCTAGTTCCCCCACACTTATTCCCCCACGCCTGGCAAAGAAAATCAATTGAACATAACTGCACATGGTTATATATATATTAGACAATGACGCAACCTAACCCTAACCAAGTTATCAACTCCCTGTACCAGGGCTGTACTATAGCTTTACTAGCCATAGGCGATGCAGTCCTAGGAAGTAATATTATGAAAAGCTTGAAGCCACCATGCTCATTAGGGCTGAAACCTCGTGATGTAGCACACCTTACATTTACTTTACAGCAGCTACTATGACACGCGAGTGGTTAGTTTCCCAAGGTATCATTCCTGATAAAATCATTACTACACCACCCAATTAAATTATGTGTCTGATAGATATCAGTGATGGCTACGATTACCATGCTTGTTGGTGGGGCTTTAGTAAACGCCCTAGCATTCCCAGGAACAAACTTTGTATTTACTCATCTCATCAAGAACCCTGCTGCGCAGGAAGAAGGTACACGTTATTATAAAGCCGTGAAAAATCTGCAAGCAGCTCAAACTGAATTGGCTCGTGAAAGGCAGGAGAAGCTGGACAGGATAAATCAAAGATTTATGGCAGAAAGACATGTTGCACAGACCTTCAAAAATGTAGATGGCGCAATGAGATTTTACAACCGGATTTATGGTGCAGACTAGACTCCAAACCTCGTCTAGAAGACTTATATTCACCATCCCCTCAACAACACAAGTTAGACTTGGCTTTTATTGCAATTGCTACAATTTGAATGGGATCGGCTTATTTCTTCTTAAATTGAAGTTAAATCCATGATGTAATAACAATGAAGGATATACCAATGGATGATTTTGGTCGAGCGGATGACCTGGCGGATAACCCGGCTTGGAAGCCGTACTTAAATGGTTATGACGTAACCGATGATTTCCTTTCCGATGTACCCACTGTGACTGAAACTAGCGTTGATGGGGTTGACATGTCTATAACAGAACAACAACGTGAAGTCGACAAGATTCAGCTCGTAAATCTATGATTATATGAAAATTACTGGTAGTCCAAAGTATGATCTATTTAAGTTGGATTCGAAGCCTAATTTGTATCTTACAAATAAGGGTGGTGAGATCCGCCTCTACAACGTTCGATCTGGTGGATGGATTTCTTTATCATCAATCAAGAAACAAAGAAGAGGGGTGGTGGCAATCAAGGAAGTATTTGGTGATAGTGCTAGACGAAATAATGCTACCCAAATAGAGAATACGGCTTATAACATCCTTGATACGGATTTCAGCACACATCCCGAAATAAGTATGCTGTTGGACGATATTGAAGAATTATTAGGGGGAAAGAAGCTGCTGCTCAGACTGATGCTCCTCCGTTACACCTAAGATAACTCATGGGGCTCGAAAAGCAGCTCAGAAGTATACGAGGTAAAATATCAGTTAAGAAAGCAAGCTTGGGGAAACCGATTGACAACTCGAAGAGGCAAGAGACAGCCTCAAAGCAACCAGCGATAAAGAGGAAAAGACAAGTATACGCAGAGATATTGGACAGCTGGAAGGTATGGAAGACGCTCTACAGACACACTTCGCCCTATAGGCACAACTTGTGGTGATCTTAAGTCTCGGGTACGGCAGATACGTGACCTTGCGCGTGAACTTGTATATAGCGACCTTTCTCTGCGAGAAAAATTGGTTAAGCTGTTTCAGAATGGTTGCTTCCGTTCTTGACCGCATTAGGGTTTATAATATCCGCTATCATACTGGCACTTAGGCTGGGAGGACCCGCGGTTCCCGTATCAACACCACAACCGACGCCGCCAGAGAAGGATAATGTTGTCAAAGCACGGGTTGGGTGAGGAAACGTTTTGGCAGATGGCTCGGTGCAACTCCATCGGGCATCATTGGCGGTGCCCTATCTTTGCTTTTCAATCTAATTGGTGAGATATTCACAGCGGTAGGGGAGTAACTTGTGGACCCCTGCGCTTGCAATGGGTTGTGCTCTTATCGCATGGATATTTAGACAATCAAATTAAATATATCATATGATCTTTAATATTACAACACGCATATCGTCACTGGATAACCCACCAACCTACAATTCCCGCATTCTGACTGATTTGCCTGTAAAGAAATTTGAACCCATTGTCGCTATATTCTAGATAATCAGGAATAATCAAAACGGACACATGTGTATCCATGGATCACATGGTTGGTGTTGTTGGGGATGGGGGTAGGGTACGGGGAGGGCGTGGGGCAATAAACTAGTCTTTTCTGAAAATTACTCCCTATCCCTCAAGTATTCAAGAAATTCTAACGACGAATTGATAAATTGATAACGTCGTGGAAAGTATAAATTAATTAAGAGCGTGGATGGCGAGAGTGAAAGTAGGAATATAATTTTGCCTGCAAATATTTCAAAAATCACGCTGCAAAATGATATCATATTTATAATATACTGAAGTGAACAATCATCTATATTCGTAAAAATGACGGTCAAGAAGTAATCAACCTGGTTAACGTTCCTGTCATGGTTTTCTTTTTCTTTGCCCATACAAATGACTTTTAGTTGGAAAAAGATTGTTTTCCATGAATTGTGAATAATTATCCTATTTGCTCAAAAAAGTTTGTAATTTGAATTGTATATGACACCAAAGATTTCAGTATCCGTTGTGCGAATCCCTTGCTAGTATCCGTTGTGCGAATCCCTTGCTGCCTACTCTGTTACAAGTATTCATGTGCCCGACCCGAAGCTGGTTTCTGATAGGAACAGTAAAGAAGTTGAGCGTGGATTTAATTTGAACTAAACTGTCAAACCTAAATGATATGCCGCAGCAACTTAATGTGGTATAGTTTGATACCTTGAACATACTTCAAGACATTATGACTGTTATTTTAAAAACGCACCTGGTTAAACTCCCACCCCATGTAACATATCAAGATTCAAAGCTAGAGGTAATACAAACTATGAAAACGGAAGGTGAAATATAAAATAAATACGTCTTTGCAATATTATAAAGTTTACAACGAAATTGAAAATAGTTATAGACCATATCATCAATATAAATGCTTCAATGCATAAAGCATCAAATAGAAATAAACAGGGCACCTCATACATTTGATTTATTGAGTAATTAAGGGCTAAATAGAAATGAAATTTTCAAGTTATGCCATATATTGTGATTTAAAAAGACAATGGAACATTTTGGTTTCTTATTACAGGTAATTGACCAGAAAGAGAAACTGAGTAAGCCTCTACAAACGAATAAACAATCACCAATGGCTACTGTTTTAGATAGAGGTACTGTATCACTTCATCAATTTTATACGATTCATGAGATTTTGGAATAATCCATCGTTCCACAGTTTTCTTATTCTGTACTATAACCGATCTACTCATTTGTTCACGTATGCGTTGTGTTATGCAGCAAAACCTCAATGAAAGATATCAGGTTGTGAGGTAAAATGCAAGGAAATGTCTTATTCATCTGTTTTAGGGCTTTCAAACTAAAGTGTTCTTAAAAATATTACCAAATCATGTGTTTTGGGTTACCTGACAGATTTGATTTAATTCGGGACAGAAATGTTTGGGAAATTCAAAGTGACAAATTCAGAGCTCGTTTGGGAAGCTGACCAAATTACAAAAGGCAATAGATATGTGAAGAGCAAATGAAATGTCAGCTGCGCAAATGAAAACTATAATTTTTACAGCTCTTCATTCAGCTAACAATGACAGATCTCATTCTCAGCAAGTCAGGAAATGTTATAAATGTTGATATTTCCATAATAAGCCTAATAACTGACTATAAAATTGTCGATTTGTTTAATATTTTAAAGTGTAATGAAGACTATCATTTAGGATGTGCCGTGCAAAAAGTCGGTCAAACCAAAAACTTAGTCAAAATCAAATTACTGCAGCGACTCAAAACAGAAACATTACACCACAGCACAATCAGAATCAAGTGTAGCTCTAGCGATGACTCTTTTTCCATTGGTAATGCAACAGTGTCAAATAAGGTCCACATAGATAAAAGAACAGTATCCTTAAAGTTAATGATCAAAAGAACGACTTAAATTAGACACAGGAGCGCAATGCAAGATAATGTCAGAGAAAACTTATCAATCATTTAGTGGGCAACCACTTATAAACTTACTGGTGAAGCTAATTCAACAGTGGACACCAGACTGCCAGATGAACACCTAATTGCTAATTAGAAAGTTGTGTAAGCATTATAGAGGGAACTATGTGTTTATTGAATTTCAGATTGTTGAAGGCAGTATTCCTGATGCTTGATAGGTATACTTGGAATTGAGCAATGAACTCCATATTGTTGAAATAATTTTTGTAGTAGAGGATACCCTAATAGCAAACTAAGGTTGGGCCCACCCTAATATCACACTAAGTTTGGGCCCACCTTAATAGCACACTAATGTTGGACCCACCCTAATAGCACACTAAGGCTGGACCCACCCTAATAGCACACTAAGGTAGGACCCACCCTAGTAGCACACTAAGGTTGGGCCCACCCTAATAGCACACTAAGATAGGACCCACCCTAATAGCACACTAAGGTTGGACCCACCCTAATAGCATACTAGGCTTGGGCCCACCATAATAGCACACTAAGCTTGAGCCCACCATAATAGCACACTAAGATTGGGCCAAAGTTGGTAATGCTTGTAGCTAGCTCACCTTGGTAAAGTATTTAAACACTACATCAGCAGTGATAATAATTTTTGCACCGTATAGTGTTTTGAAAAAATAAAGTTAGTAAAGAGCTTAGCAGAAAGATAGACTTAGTGTAATAGAGAAAGTTGATGAAGCGGCATAGCAAGGCAACATTATGGCAATAGTTGTGAAGCCTAACAAAATTAAAATTTGCATTGACTCAAGAGGGCTTGAACAAAGCTATTCAGCGAGGACATTTACCGGTGAAAATTATAGATAACATCGCCTGTAGAATGACAAATGCAAAAGTAATTCCATTTTGGGTGCCAGTAGTAGGTATTGGAAAGTAGCATTGGACGACGAGAACACAAAGTTATACACGTTCAATTCTGATTGACATAAATTCACCATTTTTGCAATGTGCAGTTTGTTCGGCTCTATAAGTTTTTCAAAAAAGATCATTCCAGAAATATCTCAGGATTGTCATTATAATTTGATTATAATATTTGACGCTAGTAATTTTGCACTGACGACTTATGCAATTTCTTTGAGAAAAAGATTATTCTTAGGCAACATGAGCCGCCAGTTATGAAAATGATAATTGTTTAAAGAAACCTTCCAACAAATTAAACACTCATCTTATAGTGCCGCGCTTGGCTCCCAGGAATCCACACTAAACATGATGATCATGATATGTTTAGCCATTTTGGACCTGTATGGCCAAAAATGACTATAATTACCAAATTTGGTCAATCGATCATAATTTTTGGTGAGGATGGTTTAGCAAGCTTATTGTATATAAACCAACAGTTTTGAGGTTCCAATGCACAAGATGGATTATATGCAAATCATATTAAGCTCCGCCGATGTACACCTGTTTTTGCTCATGAAAATGCATGCACTAGCCCACAACATACTGTAAGTAAAAGAGACATGCAATTGAAGAAATATATGTATTTCAAGATTTTTAGCATTATACTGTCGTATTTTGGTTTTCCAGGCTAAAAACATAAAATACTTAACCCTGTGAAGTTTTCGTCCTCTGATAAATTAATAAAAACTCCATAGTTTGCGCAAACAGGTAAGTTAAAAATCAACATTTACGCTCGATGAAAAAAAAATCTTGATAAACATTTGCAAAAGATTATTCTCTTTTGATTTATATTCCTTCCGATTTATTCACAGTTTAAACAGATAATATCATAAAATCATAAAATCAGCATACACCAAAATTGACTAAAATTGCACCGTAAGTCCAGAAAAATGTAGTCTTCTACGTTACGTCACCATTCTTCATTCCGTGCTCTTTCACTTCCTAAAAGCAAACTAATTCTCTCCTAGATGTTCTCAGCGTGATCGCTTTAATCGAACTGAAAAACTCAGGCTAATAATGACATGCCTACTCGATAATTAACCAATCAGTGTAAAACATGCGCAATGAATAATCAATGGAAGATTAACAACTTCATCCTTATCGCTAAGTCAATGGAAGAAACTTTAAACTAATCAGAGATCTAGTTTAAATGAGATCAGACCAGGTGCATGTTTTCTGAGAGCAATCTTAAAAATAAACTCCCTTTGTTTGGTAACCTAGATTGGCAGATTGGTCTGACTATTAAACAAGATATAAGTTAACATTTACCGTGAGATTTCAATCTCTCAGCTAGACTAATGGCGCTCGATTGGGGACACATGTTACCGCTTTAAAGGGGTAGACTATGAAACACTAAAATTTCGATGTTTAAAGGCGAATATGCTTTGCTATATACGACATCCCTCACAATTGAAAAGTTGAAATTCCATCTGAATTTTGACTTTCAAAAAGAACTAATCAGAATAAAACAAACTTATTAACTTATATACATGTCAAAACAATTCTGGAAATTTTCCTCTAAACAACACTTTGATATCAATTTTCTACAAATTTAAACAACGACAATAATTGTAGTAAACTCTTGTTTGACCATACAACTTTTAAACATTGTGCATCCACAAAGACCTACTTTAGTTAAGTTATTCGCAAAGATAGACAATCTTCCATAGGCTAATGGTCAGATAGATAATATTGGGTAGGAGACGAAAATATCCCAACTATTTAACTCTCAGAAAGCTACTACAATGAAGCAAATATAAGCACCAATAAGACAAGATTGTCAGCATCTAAACCAATGTGTAATACTTCAAATTACATTGTCTCAAAAAAAAATATTTTTACATTTCTTTTCCAGGTTAAGCTACTTTGGAAGTATCTCAAAATTATTTATCGTATCTCTTCCAGGTTAGATAACTCTGGGAAATAAAACTCTTTCTTCTGAGACCACACTGCTGTCCTGCAGTTGTTCAGGAACAATGGCTAGGAAATTTCTCGTACAACCAATAGCGGTAATTTCTTTCAGATTCCTTGAACTCTGGGAAAAAAAACCTCTTTTCTGAGACCACACTGCCGTCCCGCAGTGGTTCAGGAACGAACATAAAAATTGCAATGCTCTGCAAAGTTTTGGTTTCCGGGCTTGGCTAGGAAATTCTCGCAGAACCAAGGCCTTGACAAAAAATTACTCAAACAGATCTCGTATGGGACGTCATTTAGGCCACTGTATTCTATATAACATCAACTAACTTTCTTTACTCAAGAAGCAGTTGAGAAAAAGACCCGACACTAAAAAACAAAGTGGGAAGGGAAACGAATTGTCTATCATCCATCACCTAAGCATGCATATGCTTCACTAACTTTTAAATAGATCCTTAAATCGTAATCCTACAGTCCTATTCGTACTTGATATATCATCATGATTGTTCACGTTTTACCAAGTTGAAAAACATTCACCTTACTCTCAAACTAAGATAGAGTAACTCATAAGTTAGAATAAGACATGCTTTGAATTCAACTTCAATTTTTGAAATACTCTTCAACTGACATTTTCATAACTCAAGATGCAAATAATTCATTTGTTTCTCATCCATACATTTCACTAATGATTGGGATAAAAATGCATAATAAACCTGACATGGAATTTTACATTTTCACCGCAGTATGTTCTCATATAGCTTCATTCAAGTAACCAAATAATGCATAACAAGCAAATAAACTGAGATAGTTGTTACCAAATAATAAACCATTCTTGTAACATATAACATTTAAACAAGGCTATTTCAGAATTTTTCATAATACACCACACAAATGTTTAATGCGATTATCAATTGATAAACATATTCAAAAATATCAAATCATCACCAATACTCAACTTGAATACACTATCAAATATATTTCGGATCCGATAATCCAAATTGTTACTCTCCTTGTTTGGTTTAAACTCTGTGAAGGTCATTTCGTAAAATCCTCATAATATCTTCAATATCTCAAAACTTCAACATCACGTCTGTCCTGATGATATTTGAACAACATATCAATTTGTAAATTTTCTTCAAAACTAAAGTAATCTATCTCCTTGAAAACAGACATTTGCAATTGACAACCTTTTCACAAAATCTTATATCTCAATAAGATATTTCACTTTCACAAAAATATTTTGCTATTTAAAAGCGCTGTGAGGCAAAGCAGTAACGAGATGTTGGCAGCAGATTACGTCTGTGAATCGCTCAAGAAATATATGCTGCAAGACATACAAAACAAATTATCAGATCAGATTGTTACTGATTTTACTTTACAGTTTGGAAAAAAATATCATCTTATTATTGAGGTTTTAAAGAATCTTGCTGATAAGAAATCTTTTGAGGACTTTATTGAATATATTGAAGACACTAAAAGCTACGTAAGTAATTAGCTCAAAGATTATGTCATTAATCAGTTGTTTACAAAACAAGAGAATAGTTTTCGAAACTTTGATAAAAAAGCAGAAGACTTAATACAAAGTGCGTTGAGATTTGTTAAAATGGGTATAAACGGAGCAACACATTACATAAACAACTCAGAATGCAATCCAACGACCGAGTTATGGGTTCAGCATTTTTGTACAAAGTAGAAGGTTGGAACATGATAATGCAAAGACACTTATTCAGACATGTAGTCGATTTGGAAGTTAAAGATTACAACAATTTGTGTTTGCTTATTTTGAATCAATGCAACACATTACAACACACACTGACTACTGAATTTAAGCTGATTAACAGCTCAAATATAATTTGAAAACAAATCCACCTCATGAACTTATATTAAGAAATGTATGGGGATGTGAAGACATTGCCCCTTTTGCTATGAGGTGTGCTTCTGGACTGATGATAATCATTCCGCTGTTCAGCATCGATGTATACAGCACCGACCAATGGGCGTGAATGCATCAAAACAGCATCGGAACCACAAAACCTTTTGGTTAGTCTTTTAGGAATTAGTCTTTTAGAATTTTCAGGAAAAGATGTTTGTTTTACCCTCTTTAAAAGGGCACTTTTCCTTCTGAAAAAGAACACTTTTCCCTCAAAAAAGGCACTCCTCTCTGAAAAAGGGCACTCCTTTAAGCTGCCCCTATGTCCTCTGTGCCTGGTTCCGCTGCCTATGATTACATAGTTACCATAAATAAAACCATCGCACCGGTGGATAAGAGAATGAAACCACCTATGAAAATTGGCGGAAGGAATACCAAATATTGACCGTTATGAAGCCGTATTTGAGGCCATGATAAGATACAGTCCAAACATCGTCATTTTGGAATATATTGTTTTGTCCAAAACTAAAGCAATAGTGGGGATGCAGGACCGAAGGCTCCGAAATTTATAATAATTCCTAGCATTTTGTAAGAACTTCGTGAGAGAACTTCAAGCATGTAGAATATGCTATATCTTGGTATTGGAAAGCTGCCACTGATTCGCATGAGTTTTCAACCACTTTATATTCCATTCATCTTCTTTATTTTGTGTAAAGTATCAAGGGTGGATTCTAATGGATCCAGGGGCGAGGTGCTGGAGGTCATTCAAGTAACAGAACTGCTAAACAGGGATGTTCACGTCAGTTAAAATGAATCCTCTTCAGTAGAGCTAATTGATTAAAACCATACATACAGATTAATTAATTGTTAACGAGTTATTTTCAGTCCAATATGTTGCAGCTCAGGGTTTTTCATTTATTGGAAAATTCCATTATACATTTTTGAATCATTCATACAGTTTTGATAGCTAGCTGCACGGTAACCAGGTAATGTGGAACAAAACATTCCATTCCACTCCGTTGTTATAAAACTGAACCTCAGTCTTTATCCCATTCTATAAACAGATATACGCTGGTGAATGCATTTTGAAAAATAGTACTTGTTATCATGTCTGAAGTGACTGAGGCACCACATCCATGACATATTTTCCATTAACTACTATCTACTATTTTGTGTTTGTAAAATGAATACTGTGACAAATGCTATCAAGTTAAAAATATACTTCATAAAAAAAATGAAGTCTAATGAATACACTCTAACGTGGCCGCTGAATCCAAAGTTGAGTTTGTGTATAATGAAAACACCATTAAAATGGTAAATTTCTACAATCTAATATGCATCCTGATATGTCTCCACGGTTCAATTGTTGAATTTCAAAATGTGTATAGTTGCATTGAGTACATGCTGAAATTGCCCAACAACCCAATCTTGTAATGGGACTCTTCACAACTTCAACATTTGAAGGGCTTTGTAACTGTACGGTGGTACTGAGAAAGTTATGGCACTACTACAGTAGTGAAAAACATGGCACTACTACAGTGACTGATGTCATTTCAAGCGAGGAGCTTCATAGCTGGTTATAAATTGCCCTTATTTAGTTGTCAGATATTTTATGATTATGCTGATGTGAAAAAGATTTAATATTTTTGAACTAGCTAATACAAAAGCTACACATTTGTCAACTTTTTCCTTCACATATGTCCTGTTCTCAAGAACCATATACAATGACTTTCAATGGTGTGGTCACAGAAATTCTATAATTAAGCAATTAAAATTCACAAGCACTAACTGAAGGCTAAGTTTGAGGTAGGCCTGCTATAATAATTATGAATATGGTATTAAAATGATTATGAAACAAGTATATTCATTATAAAATAATACAGTAATAGTTAGTATGTTTCATATTTATAAATCTCTTGACCAGTAGCGCACCATGCAATTCAATACACGACAGCTAAAAACTTCAACTTAAAAGTACCAGCAATTTTTGTTACCGGCTCTACACAAATTAATGCTTCATTTTCAAATATATGTCTAAATAAACACTCCTTTATTGTGGAAGTGGGTCAGGCAGTCAGGAGCTCGGCAAATATCATTATTTCAATATACGAATCTGAAACTCATTTTCCATTGATTTTGGCAATAGAAGTAGTGGACAATTTGGTTTCATTCGACAAAGAAAACACCCGAATTCCACCTACCTTGGCGTTTTACTTGCGTCAAAGCATGTGACATGCACGTGATACGGAACTGCAGTTCTCTAGTGATTGGTTTCGCGAAAAATGCGTAATGCTCAAAGTGGGTGGACATTTATGCGAAAAAATGTATATATTAATATTCAACTTCATGTTTTCTTCAAAAGGAATCTTCTCGTGAATTTACATTGTCATATATGACAGAGGACCATCAATTAACAAATTGGTGAAAAAAACACATTTATGGCAATATCGTATTTCGTTTGTCTTTATTGAATTTCAGCACGATTTCACCAGCGTGCTGAAAAGTGACCTTGCAGTGTACAGTCTGGTGTCATAATTGCAGACCCAAGCAATGTTTCATTGAAAATGAAGTACCTCTTTCTAATTATTGGAAACATGTTCAAATATTAATTATTAGGAGTATAATATTATGTGCCATCTGCTCATGTACTTCACACTCTAACTGATAAAACTTATAGATCTGAAATACACACAAAAGTATGATGCGCTACTAATGAGACCTTATTTGCCTATTTGAGTAAGTGTAAAGCCGTTACAAAGCTTCCCTTCTCTGGCAAGACAAACTAGAACATCAATGATGTAGTAGCTCAACATATATTTTGGGGTGGTTACAAGCCTGTTTTTGTTGGTGGGTAGTTAATTCGAGTAGGCTGGGGTTGTTAGGAAAGGAATATACGTTTGATGTTTATTTTTTGGAAATGCAAGTAGGAGCTTTAATATTGTTAGAATATGTGATGCTAGAACATCAATGACGTAGTAGCTCAATATATATTTTGGGGTGGGTATAAGATTGTTGGTGGGGAATTACATTGGAGTAGGCTGAGGTTGTTAGGAAAGGAATACAAGTTTGATTAGCAGTGGCACAACAAAAGGCTGGGAAGGCCCGGAAGGATGAGTAAACCTTACAGGCCCTGGACAAAATCGATTTGGGTCTTGCTCTCAACATTTACACTGCAATATCTTTGTTATGGGGTCCAAAGCGTAAGGGGTGTCAGAGGGAACTCGGTGCAAGGAGGAGGAAGCAGAAAAACAAGTTAGGGCACTTTTTTGACAGTAATTGAGGGGCACTTTTTATTTTAAAAGGGCACTTTTGTCAGTTTTCAAAACAGTAGAGAAAACCTGCCCCCTGCCCCATGGTTCCTACACATATGGTTTGAGCATAGGCGGGACTTAAAGGGAGCAAGGGGCACTTTTCCCCACTCTCACTTTTGTCCAAATAGATACTTTTGTATATGGTGATGTGATGTATCTTAGCGTGATTTTATGACCCCCTCCCCCTCCACACACACACACACACACAAATCCCGCCTATGGGTTTGAGATTTGGGAGCAGAACCATGCAATGTTGACAATTAACAATCGGGCGAATAGGTAAAAGGCTTCTGTTAAAAAAATGCTGCTTAGAAAATTATTGGGAGTGCGGCCCCTCCCACCACGGTCCGCGGGTCAGTGCCCTGGTAAAATGACATGCTTTAACTGTGTCAAATAAATACTAAATGTATGTAACAACTATGTAGTATTTGTGAGTGAGTGGATTTCTATTCGTTTTCAAGCTTCAAGAATGACCTAGAATAATTTCATATAAGTTTCAAAAGAGCGCCTTCTGCATGCGCCCGTCAGCAAAACTTTCAAAAGGGCACCTCCTGCCCCCTTACTCTAGGCAAAGGACAGTTCCCCCTCCCTCTTTTTGTCGCCGTGGTTTTGACATCGCTGTAGAGGCTAAATTCCCACGGTCCCCAGAACTCTAAGTGCCCCACTGCGCATTGGAGCATTAAAATCATTTGAATATGTGAAAACTGTTTTTCAAGTAAGACTAAAAACTTAAGCCTCAACAGCAATATGATGCAAATTTTATTAACAATATTTGCTTTTGATGGAAATTGAAATCATAAACAGACATACTAACAGCAAAATATTGTATGTATACAGTCAAGATGGATTTTACATCCTTGCAACAAGACATGATTTTAAACTATAGCATATTTTCCTCATGTTTCTAATATATTAGCCATTTTTGAGCAAATAATTAATTTATCGCAATTAATGAATCACAATTAATCAATAATAGCATCCCACAAATACACTTCAAGTGGCAATCATTATAATAAAATATAGCTAAAAAGATTTTCTAATTTCTTTTTTGAAGTCCTCTTTCATATAAGGTGGACTTACTTGACCCATGAACTAATCATTTAAGATACCCATCACAAATAAGTGATTTTACGCATCAGTTATTACACTCTTTTATCATCTGTACGCAAACAAAAGAACTTCTTGTGAAGAGCCGGGTTATTGTGGATAGTGTTACTGCAGGATCAGACCAAGTGGGTAACCAATGACAGAGGACTCATTTGGATTTTGAAAGGATGTTTCCATCAGTGAGTTATTAGCACTCTTGTGACTTTAAAGGCAATAGACTGAAAATGTATAGCCTGAGTTATTCAATTGCGCTATATGTATAGTATAGCCCACGCAGGCTATTTTAGCCAATTTGGGCTTTTCATTTGCACATAGCTTTTCAGAAGTGTAAATCAAAATATAATGAAAAACAATAATATTTTTGAATTTTCGTATAAGAAATGATTTATTCCATCAATTTCAATTAAATTAAACTGAAGTTTTGTTGTACTAGACGGCGAAAATAACGGGATAATTACACGTTGAACATATAATCTTATGTTTGTTACCAAAAATAACCTTAAACCTTCACGGGGCGATTATAAATTCATGTCATTAGGTTCGTAACTTAGGAGTACCTCTAGATTCAAATTTTCCCTTGAATATCAAATTTCTAATGTAGTTAAATCATGATGTGTACACTTGAGGAATATATAATCTGTTAGTCCCTATCTTGCAAATGCAATAAGCGAACGTTTAATCCATGTTTTTGACATCCCGCCTTGATTTCTGTAATTTGATATTTATTGGCCAACCCCCAAAACTACTAAGACGTTTACAAAAAATCAAAACTGGATTGCTAAACTTATCTTACAACAACCCATGCCTACTAGTACGCATGTCAGCCCTCTCCTTAGAACTTTGCATTGGCTACCAATTAAAGCACGAATACATTTCAAGGTCCTTACTTTAGTTCACAATTTCATTTATGGCTCATCACCAAATTACCTCTCTGAAATTACTTCAATGAAAGATTACAAACGAATAGAACAGGCATTATATGGATTAACCCACCACAAAATGCAATAGTTTTAGGTCCAAAGAAAGGTCCCACAGAATGACAGAAAAAAGTCTACCAAAATCGACGGAGTGGAACATGCCTAATTTGTTGAATTTTAAAATGGCCGCCATTATATAAGAAATACAGAAGTTTTCCCCAAATATTCTTTTCCAGGCTCAAATATATCAATTTATTTTGTCCTTAATATACAAAACCTCAGTTGCAAAAAATCCCCAAAATAACAGAAAACATTTCTCAAAGATAAACAACCCATGGAATACTGCACATCAGAAATAGTGATAGATTTAATTCTTGCGATAACAAGCGGTTTGACACATATTTTTGTTCGTGTCGTGTAAAAACAAATATCCTATAATTATGTAAATAATTTAACAGCATATACAGCTACATGCTTGTTCACTTGCTACTGGAAGTTGATTAATTGATCTGTCATACCAGCAGCATTAAATATTACCACACTGTGCTAAAACATATTTCAATAATGAGGCCTAAAATAGTATGTGAAATCCTTGATATTCCCTGTTTTGTCTTCAGATTTATAGAGCCATTATTTAAAGACAGAAACTCGTCATCTATAGCTTCATCATTCTCTGCACCTGAGGAATTGATGCATATATTCCCTGCAGCATTTATAAACAGTGGAACATTCAAATCCATGGATGCTTTCTTCATGAACATTGTCTTGTTCTACATCCCATCTTACAGTTGCACCTCACCACCTCCAACAGTTCAGCTGAAACTGGCTCTTTGTCAGTGAGCAATGAGGGCAGCTTTCCTTCATGTGGATACCACCCTCATTTCTATAGCTTAAATGAGCAGAGAGCCCCTTTGGCGGCCTCCTGAAGACAATGAACATGGCTCTGGACGTTTCCGTGGCTGAGGGAAGAGAGGGCAACAAGTTTGACTCCGGCACCCCATAGAGTGATGGCCTGTCGGAGTGCCTGGGAAGTTTGCAAGGGTGTGTGAAAAAATCACGTCGGACAATCCGCGAGGGTTATCGTCTGTAGTTCAATGCCCCCGCCTTCAGTGGGTGAGTCCTCCGTGCGACTCCCATACCACTAGATCCAACGCCCGAATGGCTCCTCTGAGAAGAAATATCGATCCTGCTTGCCAAAAGGCAGCAGAACCAGGCGTCATCTTCACTTTTTTTGAAGAAAAACAGCAAATGGAGACCCACTTTGAATCTGCAGCCCCTGAACAAGTTCGTCAGGCCAAAACACTTCAAGATGGAGACCCTTCATTCTATCTTTCCGCAGCTATGTCAAGCTATTTGGGCCGCATCCATAGATCTCTACCTTCACATCCCAGTCCACTGGAGCCATAGGCGCTTTTTTGGCGTTCCTCTTCGAGGACCAGAATTACACCTTAAGAGCCCTCACATTTGGTCTCTCACATAGTATTAATTTTACACCCAAATTGCTCAGAAAGGTTCATAGAATGACAAAAAAGTCTACCAAAATCCTACGAGTGGAATATTGCCTAATTTGCATAAATCCAAAATGTCCGCATTTTCATAAGCGAACTTGCTATTTTCCCTCATTAACAGTTCCTGTAATCCACAACAGATAGCAATTGTTTTTATTTTACCACCAAGTTGCTCAGAAAGGTCTCCAGAATGACAGAAAAAGGTGTAACTTGCAAAATCCCACAAGTTGAATATTGCTAATTTGCAAAAATTCCAAAATGGCCGCCATTTTATAAACAAACTTGCTGTTTTCCCCCATTAACAGTTCTTGTAATCCACAACAGATAGCAATTGTTTTTATTTTACCACCAAACTGCTCAGAAAAGGTCCACAGAATGACAAAAAAAAAGTCTACTAAATTCATATGAATAGAATATTGCCTAATTTGCATGAATCCAAAATGGCCGCCATTTTATAAGCAAACTTGCTGTTTTCCCCCATTAATAGATCTTGTAATCCACAACAGATAGCAATTGTTTTTATTTTACCACCAAACTGCTCAGAAAGATTCACAGAATGACAAAAAAGTCTACCAAAATCCTACGTGTGGAATATTGCCTAATTTTCATACATCCAAAATGGCCACCATTTTATAAGCCAACTTGCTGTTTTTCACCTATTAGCTTTTCTTGTAATCCATAGCAGATAGCAATTGCTTTTATTTTACAACTACATACGCATACATTACATTTGACTGGGATTTAGGATAGCATTATAATAATTATTAGGATTAGAATAACATCACTCAGTGTGTGCACTTTAATCCTAATAATGTATTACTTGCTAGTTGCCGAGATTGCTATTGGCTATCGCGGTCAGATAAAATGACTTAAAAAACGAAATTAATCATCTTTCTTTTCTGCAATATTCAGTCCCAAAAGAAAGGATCCGAACTCCAACCTTATGTCACGTGACCCTCCTGCGGGATAGGGCATGAATGTCACTCTGACGTCTCCGGAGGCCGCGGCCAACATGAAGTGTCTTGATGGAGAGCTCTCTGATAGCGCAGGTAGCAAACGGTTGAAAGGGTGATTTATCCAGTTTTTCTAGCACCAATGGGATGTCTCCTGGTGGAGCTAGCCCCGAATCGTAGGTCTTTGAATGAACGAGTACGCAGAATACACCCTAAGCGTAGACTTGCACCTGCTGTGGGCAACCTAACCCGCCATTTCAGAAGCCTCATGCGACAGGCCCTTCTCAACGAAAGACGCCTGGAGAAAGTCCACACAGTTAAAAGTAGTTATTGTGGCTGGGGTATAATGGCCCTATCTCTGGGATTGCTAGCAGGTCGTCTTGTAGAGGTAACTCGTACAAGAAACCTTGTACCAACCGCAGTAGGGTTGGGAACCACGCTTGTCGTGTCCCGTTGGGATGATCTGACATTGAATGGAGCGAGCGTATAACCCACAAATGAGGTCCACTGTATCGTAAACACGTCCACCTTCCAGACCCTATTGCCCGGGTCAGGGCGCAATAGTTTGTGAGCTTTGCGTCACTGTCGCCGGGAGGAGGACACAGAGCTGCCTTTGAGGCACTACAGGAGGTCTGCTATCGCGTTGAGATTCCCGGCAGGTGACAGGCTTGTAGCTTGTAACCACAGATCCTTGGACCTGGGTCCCCCTGATGGTTGATGTAGGCGACTACCGTTTTGTTGTTTGCACGAATCAACACTGACTTGTATGTCACTAATGGGGAAAGTGCTGTACACCTCTTCTAATTCCAACATACTGATGTGCCACTGGCTCCACAATACCACCTGACCCGACAATATGTTTTTATATACAAAGAACATGCGCCATCATGCCGTGCTCTGCAAAAAGTGCCCCAACAGCCATTCTTGAGCTTTTAATAGTTTTTAAACCCAAGTTTAGCCCAAACTTGCTATCAACTACAAGTGCTGTACCCCAATTTGGCTATACTGTGGAACAAATCTCAAACGGGCTATTGTAGCCCAATTGGCACATGCACCATTCTGTATTTTAAGGCTCGAACCAATGAAATCAGAGTTCTTTATCCTTCAAAATGTTTGGCGGTATTTTCCGAGTCAATTGATTATATATGCTATATTCGCGCCTAGCGAAAACCGATTTTTGGGGTCATTTTTTGGTGAGAGTTAGAATGCAGAATTCATTCAAACTGCGCACCAGTACAGAGTGTTGTAGCATCCAAGGATCGGTATATGTCTGTATGTAATGCAAACATGACAACACAGCAAAATGGCGAAGAAACGCTTAAGATATGATAAACACTGCAAAAATAACACTCGTATCCGAACGAAAATCTGGATTTTAGGCTAGCCTTGCTTAATCTTAAAATCCCTTAAATTTTAGCTAAAAAGGAGGTGCTGGCATAAAAATCGTGATTCGAAGGGTAGATAAGACTCACTGGCCCCAGGAAAATTTGCAATTTAGGTTGGCCTGAGAAATGTGGATACGTAAATGCGATTCTGACCAAAAGAAATTTCACCACGGGCCTAAAAGGTACTAGTTATTGCACATACAAAATTGGTGGACTTTGGACTTCGGCCAAAGGAATGGCTATAAAGTGTGAGAAGACCGTGACGTAATAACACAATGGAAACAAATCTCTATTCAGCAGTTCAGTGCATGCAGGAATTAATATGTATGGTTTGTCATTGTTTAATTCCAATAAATTGCTTGTTTAAGATAAACAAAAATATGTCAGTTGCATCACCGAGATACAGGGGGATTTGCCGGTGGGAATTTTGTTCTATTATCTGTTTTAATATAAACAATAAATAAGAATTTGAAGAATAAAATTTAACAGAGAAAAAGAAAAAGAAGAAAAGAAAAACATTTGAGTTAAATTGTCATTAAGATATAATATTGTTGTGGACATTCTTTACAATGTGTGACATTCGGAGAACATTTGGGAGCTCAGGAAATGAATTATGAGCATGTATTACCTGATTACAGAGATTTTACTTCTTTTATCAACTGATATGTTTTCAGCAAAATACCACGGGTAAATGGAACTTACTAATAGTTTAAGTTTAGCAATGCATGGTGGAAACAAATGCTTAAAACAGAAAACAACAAATCCTAAACCACTTCCTTTTTCACCTTTAGCAGAATATTGAAATGATCTTTATATTAGATTAGTGTTAATTGGTTTTGTCTCAGCAAAAACCTTTAATGAGAAAAACCGTTATGAAGTTGATAACTCACGTTAAACAAGAAATAACAATTGTTAACATTTAACCACTACACAGTCAACAATACGAAATATTTAAACAAGTTGTCATATGCACAGTAAATTAGTATGATTAAGACTTAGTCTCATCAAACATGTTTTCTTTTTTTCCAGGAACACATACGGAATTCCCAGTTGCTCCATCTTCAACTACAAACGAACAGAAGAACCAAGCTACTGTGAAACATAAGACACCACCAAAGACACTTAAGAAGCCAATAGGTTTGAAAATATTACTTCGTAATCTTAATCTAGATGATAAATATTTGGAAAAATTTCAAGGATGTTGGCATTAGTAACGTTAAGATCTCGAATCCTTCAATACAGAATTATATGATCTCCTTGCACAACTCACGCGATATTCTTGGGAAATAAAGGCACTAAACAAACTGCGGAACATAAGTGGTAAAGGTAACACAATACTAAAAGAACGTGGGATAAAATATCAAGAAAGGCAAGATATGGGGGAGGAAGTAAGTAGTCGTACAACCGAAGACCATTTCACAGAAGATACACCACAATATAAATTATTCCAGGAATTAGATTTGCACAGGTTCTTTCCACGAAAAATAACCTCAGTTAATAATTTGCGCATACGAGATGAAAAAGACAAATTGGAAAACAAAGACATACCTTGGCTTTTATTGGAAATGGCATTTATGTTGGATTACAATTTTCGGGACTTTCCTTCCGCTGAATTACAAAGACAACTGAGTTTGTTAAAAGGAAATCAATATAAAGATGAGCTAGATAATATACTTGACGACAACCCAGACAATGACGATATAGACATAGCGTACAATCCCCTCGATGTGTTACTTGCAACTTACTTGAGCTGTAGCCTTAATCTTCGACAAATACTAGGAGAGAAATTATTTAAGTGTAAATTGGCATTGCCATTTCTAATTCCAATTCCTGGGAAAGGTAGCCTTGAAATGTCAATATGGGCATTAAGGAAAATTGTTGTACAATGGCGTGATCCGGCAGAAAATTTGCAAGAATTGCTAGTGGTATCTGGAGCATTTCACATAATCAGCTTTGTAAGAATAAAGGATCCTTCTTACTCAAAATCAAAATTAATGAATATATTGTTGAACAATAAAGCCCACAATACGTTCTTCACGAGAAATTGTCCACAAGGAAAAGTGAAGAAAGTTCTATCAAATGGATTAGTTGAGGCAGCTTGGTATATACCATCAGGGAGCAAATCAGATCTACTTAAAAGTGCAACTACATTTCTTAACCTAAGGGGCGATGCTGTAAATTTCCCAAGACAGGTTCAGTTTCTTTCAGCAATATCTTCAGTGATAGTGCTTTTGATTGATTATGAAGATATCAAGCTCGCAGCAAGTCTTGACGTTATAGACAAAATATATGCCCAAAATCAAAGGTATTATGTCTACTATGTAGCAGAACATCAACTCTGAATAAAGAATTACTTAAAGAAGGGCAGGAAAAGTATACACAACGCGTTGGTGTGGACAAAAAACGCACCAAAAACATCCTCATGTTCAAAGATGGAAAATAAAAGATACCGACGAATTAAAAGAGCAGATTAAAAATGTCTTGCGAGATTTTTCTTCAGAAATGACAGGTTTGGCGTTAGAATGTATTACCAAAACAGTACAAGTAGAAGATGTATATGCTGACGAAAGTGATAACATGTGTCAGTCTGGAAAGAAAAAATCCGATGAACTTTTTCAGATAATCCAGCATCAACCAATCACAACCATCAAACCGACAATGCTCCCTTTGCAAGGCAACGAGTGGATTGCATGGAGTAAATTACAAAAACAGGAGAGCAGGTTTACTGATTATAAGGATTCTACGTTGGCACATACAGAAAAGGGAAAATAAGACAAAAAATGAATCTAATACGTAAAAATCAAATGAAATTTGCTTAAACCTCCCCTGGTTATGCAAACGTTTATTTGTAATATCGAGAGCGGGATGATATCACAAGAAGAAATAATGTATTTTCTAAAATGGATGCAGATTCATTTAAATGAGCTTTCAAGAAAAATCTACCTTTTTGAAAAATACATATCATGATAAATGGAATTGTGGAACAGCGAAGCAGGCAAAGACAATCTTGACAAGAAGAGATTAAGTGCAGCAAAAGAGCAAATGGAGAAGGCTGAAAATGATTTGGAAGAGTGCATCCATTGGTTCAATGCATTTTCTTAGAGAGGCAAGTCAGGTGTATGAGGTAATGAACAGTAATAAGAAAAACATTTACCCTCACATGACTAACATGATCGACCGCTTACCTGAAGCTGCGGCTCGCCTCGCATTAAACGGAGAGCCACTGGAGATTGTAGACGGCGATGCTTGTAATATTCCCATGAATTGGCTGAATGCTGTTTTTGACAGCATCGTCAAGGAGGTAGGCCAAGACAAGAAAGTGTATGTTTTATCAGTATTGGGTGTGCAAAGTTCTGGGAAGTCTACTTTGCTAAATACCATGTTTGGTCTTCAATTTGATGTAAGTGCAGGTCGTTGCACTAAAGGTGTGTTCTTACAGTTGCTTAAAGTTGATAAAGCAGAGTGTGATTTGCCATTTGACTATCTTGCTGTTGTTGATACAGAAGGACTAAGAGCTCCAGAGTTATCGCAAATGAATCATGATCATGACAATGAACTAGCGACTTTAGTTATTGGTTTAGGTGACACGACTATTTTAAATGTCAAAGGCGAAAATACGGCAGAAGTAAAAGATATTCTTCAAATCGTTGTACATTCCTTTTTGCGTATGAAAATAGCCTTCAAGAAACACAATATTCATCGCAATTGCATGTTTGTACATCAGAATGTCCCATCTGTGGGTGCCGATGACAAAACACGCCAGAGCAGAAACAGTCTGCAGCATACTCCTTGATGAGATGACAAGGGAAGCGGCAGCGCTGGAGAACATTCAAGATATCAAGACTTTCACCGAAGTCATGAAATATGATAAAGAAGAACATGTATGGTATTTCTCTGACCTCTGGGAAGGAGTGCCACCAATGGCACCTGCCAACCCTGGATATGGTGCAAACGTCAAGGCAGTAAGGTATTCCCTACTGCAGGATATTGCAAAGTCTCAAGTCAATTATCTGTCTTTCTCAGATCTATCCAAAAGAATCAAAGATATGTGGGAAGGAATTATGACAGAAGATTTTGTGTTTAACTTTAAGAAATAGCTTAGAGGTTAAAGCTTACAATGAGCTTGAAACTAAGTACTTGGATCTGGTATGGGATCTAGGAAAATTTGCCTCAGATTGGTTAGAAACTGAAGGTGAAGCAGAATTAGAAGATTGCAAATCAGTTGATGAATTAGAAAAATGCTTTGATCAACTAGAATATCAATTTACTAATCAACTTATTTCAAAGACCAAGGCATTAAGAATTGCATTTAATCTGATTTTTAACACGTCATATAAAGATATTATGATACAATGGAAGGAAAATAAATCGATAGATTTGAATAATAAACAAGACGAACTAGAAGTAGAAACTCTCAGAGAACTTCGAATATTAAAAGAAAATAGAAGATTGTTTCTTACTAGAGAGGTAAACCAAACTATTTGGGGAGGAAATTTTTTGAGACGCCAAAAAATTTGCAACTCAGTTCAAGGGAAAAGACATTGAAGATGTTCCCTTCAAAATGGAATTTCAGAAAAATGGAGAAGTCTTGTTGCTTCTTGTAAACGCAATTCCATCAGATACGATATCAATACTGGATCACGTAAAGCGGCTGATCAATGAAAATATGCGTTCTGAAATTAGATTAATCAGGGACGAAAATGAACTGAATCCCTTAGATGTTCCGTCAAAATTACATGATCTACAGGGAAGCTTTTCGTTAGTTGATGTAAAGGAAGAGCATTTCAGTATCACCAAAACATTTTATCAGCAATTAAATTTATGGGAAAATTCCGACAGTTATTGCAAGCAAAAAACTCTCGAAGTTAGTGACGAAATATTTCAAGAAATTGACAAATATTTTAGTAGTCTTGAAGCAAAATATAAATACTTTCGGGATTCCTTTGTCAACTTTATAATTGAGACGATAACAAAAGGTATCAATAAACACAATGAAAGAAGTGATCTTGAATACAAGTTTACCTTAAAACCTAACTTCAAAATAAAGATGGTATTGCATGTCTGCCGCTTTGCGGTGGAAAAGCTGCAAATAATGCAAAACAAATATGATGAGCAGCATGGAGTAAAACGTCAGCTTGAAAAATTGCAAGAAACGTGTTTTTTACTATTCAGAAATGTTGTGACACAAAGCAGTGACGAGATGTTGGCGGCAGATTACTTTATTAATGCTCTTAAGGAATATATGCCGCAGAGAATACAAAATAAATTATCAGATGAGATTATTACTCATTTTACTTTACAATTTGGAAAACAGAAATATCATCTTCTTATTGAGGTTTTAGAGGATCTCTCTAATAAGAATTCTTTTGAAGAATTTATCCAATATATTAACAACGCTAAAGGCTACGTAAGTAATTGGCTAGAGGCTTATGTCATTGATCAGTTGTTTTCAAAGAAAAAGAAGGGTGTTCGAAACTTTGATGACAAAGCAAATGACTTAATAAGAATTGAGTTGGAAGCTGTTAAAGCGGGTGTAGACGCAGCAACGCATCATGTAAACAATTCAGAAGACAAACCGACGACCGAGTTATGGGTTAACGCTTTTTGCGCAAAGTTAAAGAGTGACAACATTATATTGCAAACGCATTTATTCAAATATGTGTTAAAATTGGAAGTTAAGATTTTGAATATTTTGCTACGCTTGTTACGGATCAATGCAACATATTACAGCACACACTGACTGATGTATTTAAACTGCAAAACAGCTCAAATGTAAATTGGAAAGCACCGCAACCTCATGAACGTATACTACAACAATTATGGGGGTGTGAAGAACAGTGCCCATTTTGCCATGAGGTATGCTTATGGACTAATAAGAATCACTCTGTTCAGCATCGATGCATACAGCACCGACCAATGGGTGTAAAGGGACTGTGTATAAAGGATGAAAGTGGTATCAAAACACTTGTAGTAAAGACATGTAATTTTAAAGTTGGAGTGAAAGACGATATATTTACGTGCATTGCATGTGATAATCAATGCAGAAAAACCCAATATTGTGACAAACAAGGGATCGATACTGCAAGTCACAAATACTCTGAATGTGGCAACCTTCTCCCCAGGTGGGAATTTGCACCAACGAGTTCCACTTATGGATCCCCATATTGGATGTGGTTCATATCAACATTTCAAAACCAGCTCAAAGAGCGGCATGGCGTCAAGATACCTGCTGTTGTAAGTACTTGGTCTGTAAGCGGAGAAGAAGGCCGTCAAAGTTTGAAAAACATGTTTGCATTAACATAATGTTCCATACCAGAAACTTCATTTTCTACACAATGTTGAGGAACATAAGTGGATGAGCTCATAGAAATTTCTTGCATCTTTTCTTTAATTGCTCATTTCACACATATATTCACGTCACATATATAGAACATAGATGGGTTAATTTCATAAAAATGAGACGAAACTAAAAAAATTTTGTTTTTGACTTATTCTGTACTAAATATTGATCCGTTTTTTAATTATTTGTACTACAGTCTTTAGAGGATACCATTTGTGTGCTGGCTAATATTACTGAGGATCTGATTGTTATACTCTTGATTCTAGCGTGACGACTATAATTAGCTTTTTAGATAATGTCGCAAGAATGGTCGCAAGAATATTGTAAATAATGTAACTACATATGGTGACTGTAACGCCAATAATTGGCTCGATAATGATTGTGTTTTTAAGTCAATTGTAGCGAGGGCGCTAAGACACTATACAAATGAAGGCACGTCAGAGTCCCTCACTAAGTATTCTGATTCAAGACGAAGTTACCATAACTATTTATCTCTCAAGAATATATATATATATATTTTTTAATAGAACTGATGTCTTACTTGAGGCCACTAAGCAAAAGGATAGTAGGAAATTCCGGTCGTTTTTCAAAGATAGGCGTCCGATATACAATTGTGTAACTAGTAATGATTGGTTTTTCTACTTTAAATCGCTTTTTGATGACGGTGTTTGTAGTAATGATATCTATGATAGTAGCCATTACATAATCCATTTTGATATGAACTTTAATAATAACGATATGTAAAATTCTGATATAAAGTTGGATGAGGTTATAAAAGCAATAAAAAACTCTCAAATCAGGTAAAGCTAGTGGCATAGATGGTATTCCACCTGAGGCTATCAAGTATGCTCATTCTGACCTCACTAGTTTTATTCATAAGCTATTTCAAACGTGTTTTTTCTGCGACATTTATCCAGAGATATTATTAATCCTGTTTATGAAAAAAAGGTGAAAACAGTCTTCCTGCCAATTACAGGCCTATATCACTTTTTTGCTTGCTTAACAAATTATTTACAAAAGTCTTGAGCCAAAGGTTGACCAACTGGCTAGAAGACCATTACATTTTATATTAAGCACAAGCCAGTTTTCGTTGCAATTTATACACAATTGATAGCTGTTTTGTACTTCATTCAGCCATTAGTATAGCTCGTAGTAAACCACGTGGAAAACTATTTACTGCATTCGTGGATTTTAAAGCAGCTTTTGATTGAATCAACTGGGAAATTTTGTTTCAAAAACTTTGTAGCTTGGGTATAACTGGCAGGTGTTTTAATATCCTTCTTGCAATGTATAAAAATGTAAAATCATGTGTAAAATGTCAAGACGGTTTAACTCCGTTTTTCAGTTGTACTAAAGGGTTAGGCAAAGGTGTAAGAATTTCTCACCTATTTTGTTCTCTATTTTTGATAAAGATATTGAACTGTTGAAGATTGCCTTAATCGTTCAACGTATACTGGTATCAAGATTAATGATACAAATATACGCTGTCTCTTGTAAGCAGATGATCTTGTAGTTTTCTCTGAGAGTGTCTATTCTTTACAAAAGTTTCTTAATGTCCTTAAAACATACTGTGACTCAAATGATCTTACACTCAATTGCGAGAAAACTAAGACTGTAGTTTTCAGGAAAGGCGGTTATCTAGCAAGATCAGATAAGTGGTACTTTCAGAGAAAATTGTTTGAGAATGTTAATTGTTATACTTATTTAGGGCTAGGATTTACTCCAAAGGGTTATGGACTGCTGCACAAGAAAACTTGAGCTGCTCAGGGCGATATTCAGTTTAAAGAAAATAATAGCTAAAACATTGGATTTGCCACTTAGTAATATGCTCCAAATCTTTGATACAAAAATAATGCCTATCTTAACATATGGGGGGGCTATGGGATGGTAATCCACATGCAAGTATCATAAGTGTTTACAATAATTTCCATAAAATATTTGCTTGGTCTTCCTTTTAACTGTATTAATATTCTTGCATTAGGTGAACTTGGGAGAGCAGATTTCAGTCGCCTGTAAAGCTTATTTATTATTGGCTTCGTGTTATTAGACATACGGAGGATAGGTATACTAAGCTTAGTTACCATAAACAATTTTGCTTAGCTTCTAATAATCTACCGTCTTGGGGGTTAAGGATTAAAACTTTACTTTGTTCTTCTGGTTTGGTTTTGTTCGAAATAATCAGGGTATTGGTGACAAAAATAAACATTTTTACATATTTTTAAGCAAAGTATTTTAGATATGGATAGACAAAACTGGATCAGTGATGTAAACTCTATGAATAGTTTCCGATCATATAATATTTTAAAGACAGGGAGTTGTGTGGAACCTTTCACGTTTCTCATCAGTAACTTTTATTTAAGAAAACTTATTTCCAAACTACATTGTGGCACCCTTGTAATTGAGGTAAATGTTGGACTCAAGAAAAAGATTCCATACAATTAAAGAATTTGTAAATTTTGTTCTCTAAATCTAATTGATGACGAATTTCACTTTGTTTATTTGCACTTTCTGCCATTAATTGCGTGCAAAGTACATACCAGGTTATTATGTTAAGTACCTGATAAACAAAAGTTTAAGAGCTTATTGTGTCCATGCACTGAATAATTGTGTAAAACGCTTTCTATTTATATCATGCATGCCATGAAGTTTCGTGAAATGTAAGGTATATTCAGCACATACTATGCTTAGTTATTTCTTTTATCGTCTATCTGTTTATGACTATCCTCGATCCTATTCTTATTTTTAAATATGTTGTTGATATTTTTGTACATTTTTTGTGTCAAGGGCCAAGGGCCTAAGGGCCTTTTTTACTGATTTAATAAATGAATGAATGAAATAAAATGACTAGACAACGAGCACAAAATGTTCCTGTAATTCTTTAAATTTCTTTCCTGAATCTTATTCAAGGAAAATGATGGAAAAGACTATTGTTGTCTTGCTGGAGTTGTATTAAAATTGTTTTGATTAGAATCAGTTCAAAGAATTATGATATAACTAAAAGACAAAGGATCCACAAAAAAAATATCAAATATCAAGGTCGCTCTGTAATACACTGTATATTACAGAATTTGCATTAGATATGCCAATTGATGCCTGCAATTCAAAATGTCGTAAAATGGTCAACATATAACCGAATTTGATGAAATTTTTTGCTACTATGATGTTTTAATAGATTTTAAAGTAATTTTGCTAATGTTGCCTGTACACGTCCAGCATTGAACTCCCCAGAAGTTGTCAAATATTCAATTGTTCCTGAAAATAGTTTTGCAATTTTCCCGGCAACGTTGGAATTTGACTTTTATATTTAATCTGTAGTATGGAAATTTTAAGTACTAAGTTCAGTGTTATAAAAGGTTTCAGATCATAAAGATGAAAAGGTTTCTTTTCCTGTTTTTCTTTATAAATTTAAACGTAGGCCTATCATATAGTAGGAAAGTTTCATTATTTCTCAAAATGAATATTTAAAAAGCTGTATTGTTAGTCACTGTGACCTTTGAATATATTGGTATTATCCTATTTTTCACGTTATTTTATTTCTAACATTACTATTTTGGCAGCAGTGTGACCGAGGCAATTGGGCCCTTTGTAGTTTTGCAGGTCGAGTCCATGTGAAAAATAGATAAAGGGGCAATAAAGGACGGTGTACTTTCGTTTTTGCACTAATGGTAAATTGTGAACGTAATGCCGCTGCTTGTTATATATTTTGACTGCAATACGCATTCGGAAGGTGTTTTTGTTGGCTACGAATAGAAAAATTTCGGCATGTGTAACATATATGTTTTAGGGACTTTGTAAATATTAATTGTATATAATTTGTTTCAGAATGTAGATTTCTTATATATAAATATATTAATATATATTGATTATATCGTTACCATAGCTACAAATGGTATATAAGGAATATAATTGATCATTTTATTTGTACACTAGTTGAGAAAAAGATTGTTAATGTAGAATATTGTTAATGCTTTGTAGCATACAGTTCCCTCTGGTCCCCGAATAACAGAATAACTTTTGTTTTTAGCACCCAAATATAGTGAAATAAACAAAATGTGTTGTTATATTAATTGTATGTTTATATCACTACATTATGATACATCAATATACTGACATATATCTAGTTTGTCGTGTAAATTGTATTTCTGTCATAATAATACTACAAAATTAAAAATACATTACTCAGCCAAAACATTACCGGTACTGCAGTGAAATAATAAGAATGCATACGAATAATTGATTGTTGATTTTTGTATCTTATGATTTTAAAAAGAAATATAAATATTTTCAAAATCTTCAAGCTTCTTGGTAGTTCTTGTGCTGCACTGCATAAGCACTTAGCTATGACTTTTGTGGGCAAAAACACCTAGCAATTGGGCAGATTATTCACCGCATATCTTACAAGGAGGTGGCGGGGTGGATGTGTTAGCAAAAGTTCAAAAAAATTCCCACTTGCAAGCACTGAAAAATTGCCTTGGTATATTAAGTTTTCAAATGGGAAATCGGCGTCGGGAAATCTGCTTCAATTGTTGGGCAATCTGCTTTGATTTGTGGGAAATCTGTTTCTATTTTTGGGAAGTCAGCTTTGATTTTCAAAAAATCAGCTTCAATTATCGGGAAATCTGCTTCATTTTTCGGGAAATCTGCTCCATTTTTTGGGAAATCTGCTTCAATTTTTCGAGAAATCTGCTGCAATTTTCGGGAAATCTACTTCAATTTTCTGGAAATCTTCAATTTTTGGGGGAAATATCCATTATTTTCGATAACATGTCACTTTAGCTCAGTTTGTAGAGCGAACGACTCTGGGGTTGGAGGTCCCGGGTTTACGCTTCGGTCAGGTCTAAGTAGATTTGTTCACAGCTATGTAGACAGATACGCCGAATATCAAAGCGGAAGCATTTCTTCTGTAGCTCCTACTCCTCATTCAGCTGTTAAGAGGGGTAACAATGGTTGAATGGCGCACACCGTCCTACAACGTACAGATTTCAATATGTCCGGGGAACGTTAAGATGTCGGTCCCGACGGCAAACATTTATCCCTGCCTGGTTCTCTGAACACTATTTGATAAGAGAAGCGTGAAAACGCTGTGTTCACTCACTTCCTGTCCTGGCCTTATCCAAATCCAAGTGCGCTGATTCGTTGGCAACCAGTATAACAGGAGATTTTGTCCCCCAGGAGAAAATGTCCCCGGACAAAATGTCCTAGGAGAATATGTCCGCCGGACATAATCTCTCAGGAGATCCTGTCCCCAGAAGCTTTTGTGTCCCTTACACAGAGCTAGCTGTCCACCAGGAGAATTGATCCCTAAGATTTATAATGATAATTTGATAAGCTAAATATCTTCAACAGTTTATTCACTGGCCGTATAGTAAGTGCCAGCTATATGTTTTTGTTTTTGAAACACATTTGACTCATGGAATAAAATGCTGTATAATACAGTTTTTCGATTTTTTAATTTCAAACTTAGTCATCGAGTTTATCATAGGGGGTTAGTCCCATAAAAGAGGTTTTAACTATTTCGTCGGGCAAAAACGTGGTATTGGAAAAAGTGGCAGAATACCTTTATGTTTAAGTTTCTTTGCAAAAAAACTGCAATGGTCAAATTGTAGCCTACCCGAGAGATTTATGTCAGCAAAGAAAAAGGTTGAAGAGTCGAACAAAGTGTAGTGGGTAGATATAGGTGGAGAGAGGTTGGGTAAGACAACGTAGGTATAGTTGTATCAGCAGGTATAAATAGCTTAGGAAGGAGATGATTTTTTTGCTTCAGGGGAGTTATTGCGGAAGAGTTCGGTAATGGAATTAAAGGGATTGGGGAAGCTCTGGGGTGGGTGAAGAGTGGACAGTCAATGCAGATGTGTTTTACAGATGTGGGCCTGTGATAATCAATTGCAGAGGGGTGGGAGGAGTCTTTACGGAGGTGTGAATGAGTGAGGCGGGTGGCGTACTCGGAAGCTGGTGATGTATACAGACATGGTCTTTACGGGGGGCTGAGGTTGTGGGAATGACAGTAATGGAAGGTTAGTTGTACGCCTGCTTGAATATTGTAGACTTTGCTATCCGTGTGGGTGTCCCGATTTTATTGTCAGCTGTGACAAACATGTGAAAGCAATAAGCGGTTTGATATCGGCAAGTGTTTAGGGAAAGTTGGGGTAGCGGAAGGTTGAGAGCAAGTTTAAGCAGCCAAGTTTGATTTGTCATATTAGTTCTGTGCTACCTGTAAGATGGCTTTGTCTTCGGCTGAAGGTGGCACGGAGCTATTTATTTCACTACTGAAACTTATAAAGTCAGGGGTTCTTTGTGTACCAAAAAGCGGAGGAAATAGTTCCCCATGAAACTTTTTTGATGCACGTCTCGTCAAGT
Organism: Chiridota heheva; assembly: GCA_020152595.1. Taxonomy (NCBI): domain Eukaryota; kingdom Metazoa; phylum Echinodermata; class Holothuroidea; order Apodida; family Chiridotidae; genus Chiridota; species Chiridota heheva. The sequence continues at coordinate 1,121,391 of JAIGNY010001047.1, read as the reverse complement.
TTGGTAATATTTCTAGTCAATAACTATCCCTTTTCTACCATTACTGAACTTTTCAGCTTCCTTTTAAAAATAGTTTGATTAACCGTTTCTCTGGGCGTTCACATTTTGGGCTTGCAGATTAATACCCAATCAGTTCTGTGATACCTGAAAAGATGGCCAAGTTAGTGGACAGCTTGCTACTGAGAAATCTTTAGAACGTCGCCCAACCCCTATTACCCTACCAGGCCTTCGCTCATTAACCCCACAATTTTGCACGAATTTTCTAAATTTTAGGGAAAATTTCTCCACTGCCTGTTTAGAACTGTTAACCCAAACAATCCGGTCCATGCTCTTGATCGGGAGATCTAATAATCGGGAGATCTAACAATCGGGAGATTTCTTGTCATTATAACCCGCAATGCATTTTTCCAAATTCAAAACTCTGTAAAGAAATACATAATGGTAAAATAGGGTTAAGCCAAAGGTCGGAAAATGCGTGTGAAATATTTTGATTTTATTTGTGCAACAGAACGATTGACTTTCACCAGAGAATTTGAAAATAATCTTTTAAAATTTATTGCAATAGTTTCTGAAGAACAGATTTTAACATTTTAGTCACCATAAAAAGCTCAAATTATGCAAAGAAAGATCCATAAATATCAATTTTAATATCATTTTTAATATATACAACTTTAGAATAACATAATTTGAAAAGCAAAATAAAACTTAACAACTGAAATTTGAACAGTTTAATTGTGGTCAATGCGCATGTCTCGATCTCCAATCGAGAGATCTCCTAATCGGAAACGTGGACTGGACTGCCAAATACTTATCCGAGTAGATTTTAACCTTATAATTTTAAATCACCTTGCTTTTTACAATTAGATTTTGGAAATTTGTGTTCATTTTCAAAAATCAAAGCTTTGGGGGGATACGCCCTCTTTTCCCAATACCTTGTCCATAAACCCACCAGGAGCCCTCAATCAGGCCCATGATGTTCATCATACATGGCGGAAAGTAAATCATTTGCATCCTCTATCTGGTATCAATAGCTTGAAGGTTGCGAGGGTATTGACAACTGAAAATCATTTGTCATCAAGAAATTTCCTAGTTTTTTTACTTTTAAATCAATGATACATCAAAATATTTTTCAGAGACATAAGAAGAAGACAAAACACAAACTATTTCATATCTATTATTAATTTTTTGTATAATCATATCAATCTCTAGGTTAAACACAACCACACAGGATGGCAGTATTACTTTTAAATAATAAAATGACCATCATTATACAACATTTTTGTCTTTAATACGCAGTTCAGAGAAAACAATAGTAGTGAGGAGACTCGACGCCACCTCCTATCCCTTCAAAACCTGGAATCAATCATAAAACAATTTGTACTATTGAGAACAAAGGTCACAGATGCATTTATTATAAGTAATCAAGAAAAAAAGTGTGAAGTAATAATTTGAAATTGAAGTTGCACGTTGGTTGCTTTCATGTGAAACTAGCTTTCGCCATTGATACAATGTATATCCCCTTCAATGTAAAACCCATCCCTGCACACCGTGCCCTAATGAACCAATACCTCCCTCCCCACCCCACCCCCTTCCCCCTCCCCCATGACACCATTATTGTTTATTGATGAACAAAGATTGTTTTGGAGCTTAGTGCTCATTTTATGAATAATAAAAACCTTTTGCACATAAACATCTCTAACATTTTGATTAGAAGAACTCTTTTCATCTTCAGAATTCTAAAGAAAAATATCAATGACAACTTGTACCAACATAATCATTAGTATGCTTACAATCTTTTCATCTATACAACTCTATGTCAATACATAATTTACCAATTGTTAGTTGCACTGGCCGACTTGCATGGCTATGGGTGGAAATGGGGTATTTACCCCATCCCCTACTTATCACAATATTGGTCACAAAATTGATAACTATGCTCTATAGTTAAATCATTAGGAAAATCTTTTTGAGCCAAAGAAAAAGGTAATTTCCGCTTTGTTTGTTTGTGGCGGATAGGTGTCTTTCTTCAACCCAGAACCCACTTCCATTTTCTGATCCTCATACTCTCTTAGTGCAAAAGAGTGAAATTTACTCTAAATAGACTGAATTTTATTCATGCAAGACTGTAGTTTGGGACCACCTTTGAAATTTTGTAACTATTTTTCTCTATTGTAATTAAAATGCTGTAACTGCTGTATGAAGTTGAACTAGGTTGCAACACTATGGGAGAATCGCAATGGTTGGTGGTGACTTCCTAACTGAACTTCTAGTAATTAGCACCAAATATCCTAATAATAACACTCTCATAAAAGAGTGACAAATTCTCACTCTCATTAAGAGTGACACTCACTCACAACAAGAGTGAAATACTGACACTCTAAAAAAAGAGTGAGCACTGGCTGACTAGCTACTCACTCTAATTCAGAGTGGGTCCATAGTACTCACCATTCAAGACTGGTATTGCAAAAAAGCAAGCTAAAAATATTATTTTAATTATGGTTGTTATTATTAGGATATTTGGTGCTAATTACTAGAAGTTCCAGTTAGGAAGTCACCACCAACCATTGCGATTCTCCCATAGCTGCATAGTGTTGCAACCTAGTTCAACTTCATACAGCAGTTACAGCATTTTAATTACAATAGAAAAAAATAGTTACAAAATTTCAATTCCGGTCAAGTTCTATTGTCATTTTTTGTTTGTTTATCATTGTTGTCATTCTGTCTAAGTGTAATAAAAATAAAAAATAAAATAAACTGTTGTCCATAATGAAAACAAGTAAGCAATATAAGTAAAAGGAGCTCTCGGCCGAAAAGTGAGGGCGTTAGGTTTTGCTAATTTCATAGATACATTTCATATCTGTGGCTAATTTATGTAGAATTTAACCAATAGAAGTCCCATCACACGGTTTGCTTTTTACATAAATTTTCACCCATCGCTCGCCATTTGAACAAATTCCTAAAAGTCAATAGGAAAACACGTACAAATTTCGAGTACTTGGGTTGGGATTATGATATTCCTACTACACAGTTATTCGATTAAATGAGACACTCATAAAAATACGCCCTCACTTTTCTGCCAAGAGAGCTCCTTTAATAATACTAGATGCCGTGACAATAATACTGGATGGAATGATACTGGATGGAATGATACAGGATGGAACGATACTGGATGGAATGATACAGGATGGAATGATACTGGATGGAATGATACTGGATGGAACGATACTGGATGGAATGATACTGGATGGAATGATACTGGATGGAATGATACTGGATGGAATGATACTGGATGGAATGATACTGGATGGAATGATAAAATCTGGAACGATAATGGAATGATACAGGATGGAATGATACTGGATGGAATGATACTGGATGGAACGATACTGGATGGAATGATACTGGATGGAATGATACTCATTAAAATCTTAATGAGTCCTTGGTATGCACTCTAAAAAAGGAATGGTCAAATTTGACCACAACATGGTCAACTCTGCACCGAATCAACTTTGGTCAAAATAAAACAACCAAAACATGGTCAAACCGATTTGACCATGTTTTGGTCAAAATTTGACCATTCTTTTTTAGAGTCTGGTGATAGAATGTACTTCAGTGCTGATTATTTAATATCACTAATTCAATAAAAGTTCAAGAAGAGTTCAAAAGTAGAAAGCAGTTCAAACAACTCAGCAACTCACAAATGAATTCATAACAATAACAGTTACTCATCTTTCGGTTTTGCTTCCTAAGATAAGTTTTCTAGCTGAACACTAAGGGCCCGTACTCGTGGGAAAACTTTCCCTCCAAAGTCATTCTTATACACTATCTTTTCCATGAAATTATAGAATGGCATCAGAGAGGAGGGTAGTGCACATCAAACACAAAGAAACACTTAAAAAGCCTGTCGAATGCTTCGATGACAGAGTGTCCACCATGAATGCTGACTCCTTGGTTCCGGCCTTGGCCCCCTGGTACCCGGTCCGTCCTTGGTCCTTGGTTCTTGATCCGTTCTTGGTCCCTTGTTCGTCGTTGGCCCCTGGTACCTGGTTCGTCCTTGGTATCGGATCTCCGGTCCATCCTTGGTCCCCGCTCCATCCCAGGTCTTGGTCCGTCCTCGGTCCCTGGTGCGTCCTTGGTCCCTGGTCCCTGGTCGGTCCTTGTTCTCTAATTACCGGTCATTCCCTGGTCCATGGTCTAAGTCCGAATTTGGTCTCTAGTCCCCGGACCGTCCTTGGTCCATGGTCCCGGTCCGTTCTTGGTCCTTGGTCACTGGTCCGTCCTTGATACATGGTCACTGGTCTGTCCTCGGTACCTGGTCACTGGTCTGTCCGTAGTCCCTGGTCATTGGTTCGTCCTTGGCCCCTTGTCCCTGGTCCGTCCTTGGTCTCTGGTCACTGGTCTGTCCTTGGTCTCTGGTCCGTCTTTTTTCCCTGGTCACTTGGCCGTCCTTGGTCCCTGGTCAGTTCTTGGTACCTGATCCCTGTCCGTCCTTGGTCCCTGGTCACTGGTCCGTCATTGGTTCCTGGTCACTGGTTCGTCCTTGTCCCTGGTCGCCGGTCCGTCCGTGGTCCCTGATCCGTCGATGGTCCCTGGTCACTGTTCCGTCCTTGGTCCCTGGTCACTGGTCTGTCATTGCTGCCTGGTCCGTCCTTGGTCCCTGGTCTGTCCTTGGTCCCTGGTTCATTCTTGAACCTGGTCCTTCCTTGGTCACTGGTCGGTCGCTGGTCCATGATCACTAGTTCGTGCTTGGTCTCTGGTCTGTGCTTGGTCCCTGGTTATTGGTTCGTTCTTGATCCGTGGTCCCTGGTCCGTCCTTGGTCTCTGGTCTCTGGTCCGTCCTTGGTTTCTGGTCACTGGTCCGTCCTTGGTCCGTGGTTACTGGTCCGTCCTTGTTCCCTGGTCATTGGTCTATCCTTGGTTTCTGGTCACTAGTCCGTCGTTTGTCCCTGGTCTGAAGTTCGACTAAGTCAAAAACTGATCATACATTCGCCAGCCATAACTTAAAAAATAAAGAGTTTTTTCCAAAATTCAAAATCTGATTTTCTCTGATATTTAATTCCTTTCAAACATTACAAAAATTTGTTGAATGTTTAATTGTTAAAAATATATTTAGTCAAACATTTCATCAAAATCAGTTGATAATTAAAATCAAATCAAATTTTGTATGCAAATTTTGCAATGCATTACACGGCTAGATATATATACTTCTTTTATAATTAGTCTTATTTTAAACGTCTAACATAATTCTTTGAAGGGGTGCAGCAAATACTGACCAATAGTTTTTGAGGCTTTACCACGCCCTCAATTTTATTCTAACAGGAATAGACTTTTGCTTGATTATCAGTGAATAAGATTTAGGGAAAAATTAAAAATTGCATGAAAGTGTTGAAGTGTTTGCCCAGTAAAACATCACAAATTTCTCCTAAACTGGTCTGCTGAGATTTTAAATTCTTTCATAATATATAGAAATTACTACTTGTCCATAGACCTTTAAAAGCCATCATATTAGCAAAAAAGTTAATCAAAATACGCTAAACATTAATAACTACAGCATTGTACATCTTAGGTATCAATTTAATTTTTTATTGCAAATTTTGTCCTACGATTTTGTGACTTACAAACCATTTTCAGGAAAGTAATAAAACAAAATCTTGTAAGGGAAATCATAATTTATCACTAAAAATAAAGTTTGAGGAAAATATTTCAAATAGTAAAGAAGTGAAATCAACTTTCTTTAAAATACGTATGATTAAGAATGTGAAGATGAGTGTGCCAACTTCCATAGTAGACTTACTACACCAGTCTATTCTACACAGATAAGAATATCTCCTTAACGGAACAAAAAATTGTAATGCTCTCTTCACCACTCTCCTTTAAAGTTCTCTTTCATTTAAGATGAACTTGCTTGACCTCTAAACTAATCCTCTAATTTTCGAGAACTTTTCTTCAGTTTCTTATTTTTTTCTCAAATTGAGGAAAATGTTGCGAAGTTTTATCAGCATTTTTGTTTAATTTTATGTTATCTTCTCAGACTATTAGAGGGGGCTGTTTAAATACTTCTCTCACTTTCTTACGCCTCTGCTGTAGACAAGATATTGGAAATAAATTTTTTTTGGGGGAATGAATTCTAGAATAAAGATGTCTCTTGTATAATCAAATAGATGTTATTCCCAAATGACATTTTCCAAATATAAGTATTTTAATTCTACCACAAGTTTTTTACGCGTCTTGGAAATTCGAAAACCGTATGTCGAATATTAGATTAATAATGCTTTCCAGACAAGTTACAAAGTTTTCCTATCTTAAAGATCTATGGACTTGAGCATAACAGGAAGAAAACATAATATAGACTGTGGAAAATAGTCTGTTATGCGGAGGTTGTAGAAGCAAGTAGCTAATATGTTTTTACATAGGCTGAATAAGCATTGGTGTAATCGGGCTTCCCGCTTTCCAACAGCTTCTATTTTCAAAATGGATTTCAATTGTCAAAATGGACTGATAAAGCCTTCACATTAACATTATACTCCTTTTTTTGGTACCTAATCTGTTAATAAACTCTGTACCAGAATAGCTAGCAAAATTTTATTAGCTGCTCTGGTACAGAGTTTTTAAGTACCAAAGAAGGAGTATAATGGTAATGTGAAGGTTTATTTCAGTCCATTTTGACAATAAAAACAATTTTGAAAATAGAAGCCGTTTTTTCCCACAATGTTGAGACTAACAAGATTCTCAACGATATTTCTAGGTCTGGCTCAGGCTATCAATCCTTTCGTGCAGGATTCATCAGGTATAAACTTTGAAAATAGCAAAAAATTCTATACAAATTTGAAGTTTATAGTCTTATTATAATAAATTATGGTAATTATAATGTAATTTGTGACATCACAACAAAAAATCTATGAAATTCTTTATGTGAAACTATTGTTTTTAACTTTTTCATTACCCTTCTTTTAATGGAAGCAGCTGAATACAAACAAGAGAATGCGCACTTCCATAATACCCTATTAGCATAATTCAACAGTTAAAAGAAACAAATTCTCGTGATATTTAGTGATTGAAATTTAGGACGGAAGTTTAAAGAAGATTTTGAGTTGTCGTCTCTTGCATATATCACAACTTCTGCATTCATTAAAAATTCTTTAAACTTGATAAACTTCGTAAACAACAGGGGCTATTGTCAGTCTGGTTCGTACCTCCAATTAGGAGAACAGTTTTGTTCTCCCGATCGGGGAATCCTTTAGAGAAGTATTGCACAATATTATCAGCTTTGACTAAGTTCCCCCTATACCAAATACTCAGCATTTGCTTGAGTATTCACGAGTGTCACAGAGTGCCCTACAACAACGAAGTGACATGATGATGATGATGATGATGATGATGATGATGACGATGACGATGACGATGACGATGACGATGACGATGACGATGACGATGATGATGACGATGATGATGACGATGACGATGACGATGACGATGACGATGACGATGATGACGACGAAGGCCGACGACGACGACGACGACGATGACGACGACGATGATGATGATGACGATGACGATGACGATGACGATGATGATGACGATGACGATGACGATGACGATAACGATGACGATGACGATGACGATGACGATGATGATGACGATGACGATGACGATGATGATGATGATGACGATGATGATGATGATGATGATGATGATGATGATGATGATGAATGATGATGATAATAATGATAATGATAATAATAATAATAATAATAATAATACTAATAATAATAATGATGGATAATACTATAATGATAATAATAATAATGATAATAATAATAATAATAATAATAATTATGATGAATAAGAATAATAAATAATAATAATAATAATAATAATAATAATAATAATAATAATAATAATAATAATAATAATAAGAAGAAGAAGAAGAATAATAATAATAATAATAATAATAATAATAATAATAATAATAATAATAATAATAATAATAATAATAATAATAATAATAATAATAATAATAATAATAATAATAATAATAATAATAATAATAATAATAATAATAATAATAATAATAATAATAATAATAATAATAATAATAATAATAATAATAATAATAATAATAATAATAATAATAATAATAATAATAATAATAATAATAATAATAATAATAATAATAATAATAATAATAATAATAATAATAATAATAATAATAATAATAATAATAATAATAATAATAATAATAATAATAATAATAATAATAATAATAATAATAATAATAATAATAATAATAATAATAATAATAATAATAATAATAATAATAATAATAATAATAATAATAATAATAATAATAATAATAATAATAATAATAATAATAATAATAATAATAATAATAATAATAATAATAATAATAATAATAATAATAATAATAATAATAATAATAATAATAATAATAATAATAATAATAATAATAATAATAATAATAATAATAATAATAATAATAATAATAATAATAATAATAATAATAATAATAATAATAATAATAATAATAATAATAATAATAATAATAATAATAATAATAATAATAATAATAATAATAATAATAATAATAATAATAATAATAATAATAATAATAATAATAATAATAATATAATAATAATAATAATAATAATAATAATAATAATAATAATAATAATAATAATAATAATAATAATAATAATAATAATAATAATAATAATAATAATAATAATAATAATAATAATAATAATAATAATAATAATAATAATAATAATAATAATAATAATAATAATAATAATAATAATAATAATAATAATAATAATAATAATAATAATAATAATAATAATAATAATAATAATAATAATAATAATAATAATAATAATAATAATAATAATAATAATAATAATAATAATAATAATAATAATAATAATAATAATAATAATAATAATAATAATAATAATAATAATAATAATAATAATAATAATAATAATAATAATAATAATAATAATAATAATAATAATAATAATAATAATAATAATAATAATAATAATAATAATAATAATAATAATAATAATAATAATAATAATAATAATAATAATAATAATAATAATAATAATAATAATAATAATAATAATAATATAATAATAATAATAATAATAATAATAATAATAATAATAATAATAATAATAATAATAATAATAATAATAATAATAATAATAATAATAATAATAATAATAATAATAATAATAATAATAATAATAATAATAATAATAATAATAATAATAATAATAATAATAATAATAATAATAATAATAATAATAATAATAATAATAATAATAATAATAATAAATAATAATAATAATAATAATAATAATAATAATAATAATAATAATAATAATAATAATAATAATAATAATAATAATAATAATAATAATAATAATAATAATAATAATAATAATAATAATAATAATAATAATAATAATAATAATAATAATAATAATAATAAATAATAATAATAATAATAATAATAATAATAATAATATTAATAATAATGATAATAGTAATAATAATAATGATAAAAAGTAATGAGTTTGAGAGCAAGTTATGCTTCGTTTTGTTTATTAAATGAACAGGAATATTCTTCTTTCCTGCAATGGGAATAATAATAAAAGTGAAGGTTATGATAATATTGCAATAATCCTCAGCACTGGCAACAATACAATAATACGAATAAGAATACTACAAAAAGAAAATGATACTAAGAATACTCACACCTACAAATAGTCACAGATGCAACTATCCACAATAATGTCAGCCCACACAATACACAATCCAACAAGCAGTTCACAAAAATAAACTTCACAATATATATACACGTCGTACCGGTGTCACAGTGAATTCAGACCCTCCTGTGAAAAATGACTTTAAGTTTGAATTCGGAAGCTAGCGTCAAATTTCACCATTGACTTTGGACCCATCCTTTTATCATTGTGATAACTGACACACCTCACGATTTGAAGCATGGCTTCGGCTTTTGTAGTGGCACTACACTGTAACGTTTGCGAGTGTTTTCACTTTGTTAATTGTAGATACACGCCACCGAAAGGGGTACTATACCAATCGTGAGCTTGATCAAATTATATCAAATGAACCTAAAAGGACGTTACCTGCTTACATACGAGTCATAATTGATCCAGACAAATTCTAATTCAATATTTAACAGTGGCGTAGACATTTAAAAAAAAAAAATTGAGTCAGACCTTCATTTGGAAAATTAAAAAAAGGATATATTTGTTGGGTGTGTATGTGTGTGTGTGCGTGTGTGTTCGCGTGTGCGGGTGTGCGTATGCAACAATTAATTGTGTGTCGCTTATAACTCAAAAACTGTAATACACCAAAAGGTTTTAGGGTACACAGGTCAAAAGTCACAGGTCAAATGAAACAAGTTTTTGGTGATGGTTGTGTCTTTTGAAGGAATTATTTGGTATCTTTACAAATTGCATAGGTGGGTAAGTTTAACATTCTCAACAACAACAAATTAATTGAAGGTCAAAAGGTCAAAGGTCATGGGCCAAAAGTCAAGTAAATGCTTTTGATGCAAAAGTTTGCGCCATTTAAAACTCAAAAAGCACAAGACCTATACCAACTATATATTGTACCATGATACCTTAGTACATGAATTTCTGTCTCGTAGACTCTGGGGTCAAAAGGTCAAAGAGCTATTGACCACTTTTCACCATTTTCCGCTATAGTTATGGAATGGTAAATGTGACGTGAACATGAATGGTGTCATAGTAGGGAACGATAAATGTGAACTATTTCAGATGTTGTTTCAGTGATTAGGGTCATAGGTCAGAGGTCAAATATGTGATTTTAGAGGGTAATTTTGTACTAATTTGTACATTTTTGTGCCACTTTAAATTCCGAAAGTGCAAGACCTATACCAATCCAATGTTTGCATCACATAGTATATGAACTTGTCCCGTAAACTCTAGAGTCAAATGCGTAAAATTGTTGGAAATTTTGTATGATTTTGGCAACGGTTTCTAAAAAGTTCTGAAATTGACAGTGCTTTCCTGGAAAGTGAAAAAATTTCCTGAATATAGAAGAAAATTTCGCGGAAATTGAAGAAAATGTTACAAAAATGAAAGAAATTTGCCACAAAAAAAGAATTTCCCGAAAATTGACGAAAATCTCCTTAAAATTCATAAATATTTCGCCGGGCAAAGGCGTAGAAAGCGAAGGGTAGGGAAAAATTTCCCCGTGAGAGGCTTTCACCATCCCGGTATCATGCATCCTGTCTAGTTGGAGGTAAAATTAGGAAATGTTTAAAATCAAATTGAAAGAAATCGAAGAGAAATTTCCCGGAAATCGAAA